>JAXGGA010006742.1:0-67589 GCA_038373865.1 Uloborus plumipes
AAGTACTTGATGTTCTCCACTCTCAATCTCTTGCTTTTCACTCACTACACCAGCCCATTCGACTCGAGTCTGAGGCCGTTTTTTGTCCTGGAAAGAGTGCCCGCTTGTTTGTATTGCCGCGCAGGTAGCTGCACCGGTTTTAAAAGTGTCATATTGCTTCGGAGAGAGTCCTGGCCAGGGTATGCCAGGTGATGTTGTACATTTTCGAGTGTTTTTTCTATTCGTGGCCGTGGCCGGGACTCCTCATTTACTGTCCCGCAGGTGCGTGCCAGAGGAAGCGGTGAATCTCATAAAACGAAATCGAGAGTGAGCCTATAAGTGAAATTCTATCCTCTAAGCGGAGTCCGGGTGCTTGTTCCTGTGTTATCCATACATGAGTGTACGTGTTGCTGGATTTGAACTTTTTCCAATGGTGATAAACTTCAATATTTGTTTACGAAATAGATGGGATCTCACGTGTTAGTGGCAGCCATCTGTGATTGTTTTGTAAACCGTGCTATTGACTTTAACGAAATGTTGACCTTTTAATAGCAACAAATAAATAAAATGTTTGAAAAATATTGTATCTTAACTCGTCTCTACCCTGACACTCCACGACCTTATCAACCTTTTCTTGGCCATAACTTAGTTTGTCTCATAGAGACTTCAACTTAAATTTTTAAGGCCAACAGAAAGGTCCAATATTATTCGAACACCTAATATTTAATATACATGACCCCCCCCCCCTCGTATTAAAAAAATTCTAATTCGCAGATTTAAAAAATATATTCTCCCTTCAGCTAATTTCAGAAAATATGCGATACCGTCGCAGAATGGTCGAATATTTGCTATGTACCATTTAATTAATCAGATAATGAATTAATTTTGAAAAATAATTTCCAAACTGATTTTTTTTTCATTTTCCCCCAATTTTAGATGCCAAAAAGGCACGATTAAATATTCGCCAAAGTCGATCTAACATTTTGTGGACAATAACTGACTCATTATGTAACATTTCCATTGAATCCCAATCAAATACTAGGAGTTTCTTTTAATACATTTTTTGTTATTTTTCTGTTTTTCAGGGCTAAAGGGGGCTGGCTAGATACTTTTTGATGTTCAAGAATTTTTTTTGTGCCTTCGCTCATGAAGCGAATTTAGCACGTTATCCGAAAATAGATTTCCAAAAATAAAATTTTTTCTCGCCCACCCTACTGTGCATTCTAAAGTGAACTTGAAACCAGTGCTGATTGAATGAGCAAATTTGAAGCAAAATTCAAATTTGAAAATTATCAGAAGGAAAACCTTTTATTCCACCCTTTCCTGCCTAACTTGACCAGCCTAGAAAAGATATTTTTTAGACTTTTACTTCAAGTAGTTTCTGCTACGGAAATGCCTCCTCCTTTGTCTAATGTTGCCATAGACTTAAAATGTGTTGTCGGCAGAGGAAGAGAGCTCTCGTTACCCTTATTCCTTAACCTAAATTCACAAAAAAACCCCTTAATATTGCAATTTTTTGAGCATAAGTAGTAAAATATACAGGGAGAGACCTTGAAACACCTGCCTTCCTTTAATGTCCACCAAACATTTCACCATCGTAAAAATCGTATTTCAACCATCAATTTTGTAAAATTTCATAAAACGTATTGGATTTTTTAAAATAATAATAAACAAAAAAATCTTTGGACATACATTAAACCTTGTCTTTCTTCCTTGTGTCACATCAAAGATATGCATTTATCATACTTAAATATAGAAAAATTTCTTGGATTTGTCCTAATACCTCTGCTCTTTCCCTAAAATTACTGATGAAAGAGTCTTTACATCTTTGATGCATCAATTTTGAAAAATTTCTGAAGGAAATGCCCAAGCTCCCGTACATTAACCTTACATCTCCAAATGTAGCCTAAAATTGCTTTTCATAACTTTCACTTCTAAATATTTACTGAGGAGGACCTTTTAAAATCCCCTCCTCAAACCAAACTTCCCTACCCACTTCCCTAATGTATACATGCCAACCTTTGATGGAAAAAAAACAGTAAATTTCACCAGATGACTCACCAGCGACATAATTCACTTTAAGATTATATTATGCTGTTAAATATCATGAACAATAAATTTAAAATGAAATAGGATTTATTTTGTTTATTATTATTATTATTATTATTTTGAAATAATAATAAGCTTTTTAGTATGTAGTAGATATAAGGGCATGCCTACATAACGTGATCAGGTTAGTCCACAATTTCCCACTTCAGACTTTAGTGTTGAAAAATTTCAGAGAACCCCTGAACCTCACCATTTTCTACATCAATCCCTTTCAAAGATAGCTTAAAACTGTGATTTTAAGATGCCAATGCCGAAAATTCTCGCGGAGACCCAAAATGTCCACTAAACATGGCATTATTGCACTTTAAAGTCAATACATTTCTGAAAGAGTGAATTTATCAATAAGTCAAATTTATGTCAGAGCTTTTATTTTGTATGTGTGGGGGGGGGGGGGGTGGACTGACATCAACATTGCCTGGGGAGGCAGAACTACTAGCAATGGCCCTGACCACCTCCCGCTCCTTGCCTCCATTTCAATGGCTAAGTATGACATTATTTGTGGACGACCTCTGGTTACATAATCAGGTGGCATATGTATCTACCTGAATTTGAATACCCAGCAAAATTATTACTCAGTGGAACTGGAGTTGACATTTACTATCAAAACTATAAATTTTGGAATAAAAATTATGTAAAAGATTTTGTAATTGATAGAATTGATGAAATTACTGTTTTGTATTTTTTTTTTTTCTATTTATCAGAGCTAAAAATATCATATAAAAGCCACATAGCAAAATCTAACTTAAAGTGTTAACATATGGTGAAATGAATAAATAATGAAAAAGAAAGCATATGAAAGTTTGTGTTTTTGTGATGCCACTAAACATGCAAAAAGAATAAATATTGAGAATAGTCCATGCACAATATTTAATATTCCATGCTATAAATTATCACAAGGTAGCCAAAATTAATACCAATTTTAATGGCAGCATAACAATGTTTGTGCAAGTAATAAAAATATTTAATGACAGACTTAAGAAGTGTCATAAAACTGATAATTTTGAAAATTTATTATTAAAAAACAAACATAATTTATGCTTAACATTTCTAAGGGATGCTAATCAATGTTTAATAATCAAGATATCACAACATGGTATTTATAATCAGGTACTTTTGAGACAAAATTTCAGTGCATCAGGTGTTCTGATATGAACATTGTTAAAGGTAGTTAGCACTTCAGATATTCAAAAACAAAACTAACGGCAAATATTTTAATCACAGCATTATACATTTCTTAACACAAAAAATATAATTTCAAAACAATATCAAAACATAACACCTCACCAACCACCAAATCAATACACTTTATAAGAAATATGGATAAAAGTTCAAAACTGTAAATAAAATGGAGTGAATGCTGATATTTGATTTAAACTAACGCATAAAACCCTTCAAATATTTATAAAAGTATCACAAAATTGAAAAAGTAACACAAAGATTAATTTTGCAAAACAAATAGGAAGGGGGGGGGAGGGAACTACACAAATTTTAAACTTCCAGACTTTTGATTTAAGGAGTTTTAGTTTCACTTCCTCTTATACCCATCTTGCATTTTAAAGTTTGTCCTGATGTCATATTAGCGAAAATATATTTTAATTACAATGAATTAAGAATAATTTTATACGGAATTGAAGAAACACTATATTTGCATAATTATAAAAGGTACAACTTCTAAATAGAAAATTCTTTTTTCCAGTTTGTTTTAATGTTGTGTAAAATATGCTGGCATAAAATAGTTTTCAATGGAAGATACTTATTTGAAACATAATTCTGCAATACCATGATTCAAACTGACATTGCGAGTGTAAAAATATAGTTTCTAAAAGTGCCAATTCTCATAAAAGATACCAAAATAAAAGGGATGTTATTGAACAGTCGGTTATAAATATTTAGTGTTTTTGGCACTTTTGCTTTTATTATTTTTAATTTTAGTACATTATATAACAAATGTATTATATATATTCCATTTTAATTCAGATTTTCTATAAAATATATTCATCCACTTTTCATTGTGGATTGGAAGCTTTGTTAAAAAAAAATGCAGCCTTTAAAATTTGTTCAAATACAGCTCTTAATAAATGTTACATTACTTTCATTTTTCAAAATTACATGAGAGTGTGGAACTTACAAGTGATGTCATCAACAACTTTATGGTCTAATATGTATACTCTGAGCCAGCATTCCAAATTCAAACCGGGACGCAGTCCCTTATGCAATCAATGCACAATCTTGCATTGCTCCCTGTATGTGTTACAAAAGATTTTCATTTCCTCCATTTTTAAAAAATGGAATCTCTTATGATATTCACAATACTGAAGTAGCTACAATGTCCTCTCCACATGAACAGCATCCGCATCCATATATTTTAGCTACCACATTGCAAAGCATTCCATACAAACAATCCAAATGGCCAAAGAAATTATTCAACAATGTTGAATTCCCTGGAAACAGTGATAATTTCCATGAAAGTGGCAGGATGTAATTGGGGTTTTGGTTCATATGAAAGACCATTTATAACAATATCTCATGAGAGAGACAAACAATGTTAATGATCACGGCGAACTTTCTTCTTTTTCTTCTGCTCTTTAGCTTCAGGATATAAGCCTAGTGTAAGAAAACATGTATGAGAGAATGATGAACAAAAGTAAAAATAAAAAGAATGATAACATCATATATTACACAAACTTGATGGACTGAAAAAGTCACACTTTATCAGAAGTAAAGTGACTGGCAAATTATCTTAGAATTTTCTAGAGCTTTTTGAAGCATTAATCAATCTTCTATTAAAATACAGAGCTTTCTTTCACACACTGAATATTTTTAATTTTTTTTTCAATTCTATTATAAAAATTAAGTGAACGTATGTTAAATTATCCACTACAATTTTGAACAATACTCAATACAATTATTTACCAGTAAAATATGTGTCATATCATTTTCATAAATTTTTGTACTTCTATTTAAACTTTCATTAGCTATATCATGTACAAAAATCAATTTGAAATTATTTTCAGAAAATGAGTGGACATTTTGTGGTTATTTTTTATTTATAGTCTTATTTTTGATCAATTTTTGTAATTACTGATACCTAAATTGCATCAAAATTTACGCAAACTAACAACAATGACACTTATATAACCATACAGACTGAAGATAATGGTTAAAATTATGAAAAATCTAGATCCACAACTCAAACAACAGCATTAGAAACATTTTCTTGGCATTTAATTTCAGTTTAATTTTAGAATAAAGTGTTTTTCATTAAAACTAGTAGATGAGAACAAAATCCAGTGTTTTAATGTTTCGAGAGATGGAAACAAAATCTGGAATGTTATCAGAAGCCTGTTCCTAATGAAGAAGGAACATTTGTATGGATAGGGGTTTTACTCTGACATGGGGCCTTGTTAAACTGGCAGAGTCTACTAAAATACCCCAGGTTTGAGTCATTTATCAGAAAAAAAAATCAAACTTTATATTGATGAATAAACAATATTTCTCTTAGATCTAAAAATGAGGATCTTCAGATAAATAGAAGGGTTTAAGCAAAATTTAAAAACATGATATTTAAAACAAGATTAAGATGAAAAAATTTTAAATGAACAAAAATTATTACTAATCAATTTGATATTAACATTTTGAGTGTTGTAAAAAAGTAAATAAATGTTGAACGTTTGTCTGTCCAATCAAAAGGAATATCATTTAAAATAATTTTAAAAAGAAAATATATATTATTATGACGATCATATTATTAAGAAATAACTAAAAATTAAACATTCATAATGAACTTCCAACAAAAACTTCCTCATTTTTTACTTCAACTATATTTATTTATTTATTTTCAGTCAAAGCTGATTCAGGTAAGGAGAACAGTCTACCAGAGATTTCTTTTTGAATAGGGTGAAAGGGATTAACTTTATATTTTAAGGGTTGTGAGCCCCAATTCAAAGATGTTGAAAATGCAGCATATTAAAGCTATTTGGGTGTATTCATTTAAATTCTTTTTTTTCTTCTTTTTTTTTATTTTGCAATACAACCTACAAAAGGACAGCAATAAATATAAACCCTTAGTAGCAGGGGGGGGGGAGAAATTCTGCTAAGAACTGACATATTTTATTTCTTCCTTTTCTTTCATCATTATTTAGTTCTACAAGTTGAGCAAAACATCAAAAGAAAACCAAATGTAAGTAACAATTTTTGCTGTAGGCTATGATAAATCAGAAAATATTTTTTCAACTAATGAATAAATATCAATTTTAAACTTTAAATGTCATGAGAAATTATTTACATTAGGAGTAATAAGATACTAAAATATATGCTAAGTCAGCAGTTTCCTAACTTTTTATGCCATAGAATTCTTTGTGCTTTATTCACATTTTCTTCGTAGAACCCTATTCTTGTTAATAAACAACAAAATGCCAACTATCTGAAAATCTTCTAGATAGAAGAAACTTGGGGAAGAAACTTAAAGCTAAGGTTCCAAGGAACACACTTTGGGAATCACTGCACTATGTAACACCATAATAAAAAAATTCAAAATTGTTTTTGTTTCTTTTAAATAAAAGTAATTAGCTGTAGGAAACTGGACTGACATGAGAAAAAACAATCTATCATTTAATGAACATTAGTTACTGATTGAACATGTCGACTGCATGCATTAATTAATAAGTTATATTTTTCAACAACTAGTGATTTTGATTCCACAAATGTTTCAACATTAAAGGACTGTGTATAAGAAGAAATAAAATTTAAACCTAAAATAGAATTAGTCACTTTGAAGTACCAATTCAGGTAGTTTAAACTTAATGTTAGCATGATTTCAAGGATTCGTTCGAAATAAAGCTCTGAACATAAAAGGAAGAAAGATTGCTCAAGGCAAAACTTAAAACTTGACCATGCCCATAAAGATTTGTACATTCAATTGATAAAATCAGTTTAATTTTGTCAAACTTATAAAGAAAGAATTAAACAATAGGACAAATATAATTTTTAAAATCTGAATGTTTGAGCCAGCAATGATCAGGAGCATTGTGTAAGAGGAAATTTCAAAAACTTTTGTAAAATATGTTATTAGTGATTAAAAAAAAAAAAAATCCTGGACTGTTTAGACAAAGGCTCTTCATTTTGTTCTTCCTGGTACTTTTTGCACATAAAAAGGGAAAGAAACCAGTTTACTGACAATGAAATAGATAAAGAGAGAGAGAGAGGGCTTTGAATACAAAAAGTAAAGAAAAATATACAGCATACTGCTGACAAATTATCTATTTTATTCAGAAACAATCTTATAGAATATTTTTTAAATTATTTTTAATGAACTACTCAAATTAATATAATAGACAGTGCTAAAGAAACCACTGATTTCTCTAATCTTTTTTTTACTGAAGATATATTTTTAGATCAATAATCACTTAAAAACAAGTTTTCCCTTTAGACATTCTTACTACTATTTTTGATGTGTTTTGAACAAGGTATGTATTTGAAAAAAAAATTCAAGTTCTTTATCTTTTAGGAATACAATTGCCTCAACTGAGATATTAGTAATATTACACACCTAGAATGAAAGGGGAGCAGCTTTAATGCTAATCCAATTTAAAAAGTACCCCTTTCATTCTAGGTGTGCAATATAATATGGAATGTTTGAAACATAACGGAAAAAAAAAAAAAAAAATAGAGCCTGGTCCTAATTCTATTTTAATTTTAGTTTTATTGCAATTGGATCCTTCTGTTAAAATGTATGACAATTACTGATAGTATCTATGCCCATTCCCTTAACATAAGCTCCTTTACATTTATTATTATTCTGTTAACATTTTGTAAACCCCAACACACACAGGGAATTTAAAATTTAAATAGGTTTAGTGTAGACTGATTATTTTAAATAAATTGCTTTCTCATAAAGCTTTTGGAAAATATATTTTCATCGTAAAATGTTCTGTATTAAAGTTGAAAATAAAAGTGGGGGATGGGGTGGGAGGAAAGGGGGATATGCTCTAAAATAATACATACATATATATATGTTTCTTAAATATTCAACAAAGTATAAACTTCTGCATTAAATAATCATTGATAACTTCCAACAAAAAAGAAATTTCAGATCACACCTTAAAATTTTGCTCTGAAAAAAATATCAGATTTCATGAATTATGTCTTACCTGCTAGTTCATCAAATGCAATATTTGAAGCTTTAGCATCAGATGACTTGTCAGTTTCTGTATTACCTGACAATGTAGAAAAAATAATATTTTACAAAAACTATCATGTCATAATAAGTCAACTTTAAACCATAAAAGAAAAAATAATTTTCAATAATTATAATCAATTTCTTTGTAAAATATTAACCTAAACAGCTTTCTAAATGGCTCAAAATAATTATACATGTATATATATATATATATAATATACAAATTGTATGAAGAAAGACTAAAAGACCAAAGCAAAAGATCATAGATGCACAAAGCAGCTAAACTAATAGGCCAAGTATATAATATAAACTATTAACACAAACAAATAGGAAAATGAAGGAGGCAAAATTAAGAAAAGTGATTTGAAAGGTTGAATCTAGAGCTCATTAGCCGTGGGGGATTCAAGAGTGGTCAAAAGACCAAAAATTTAAATGCAAAATATGAAGAGGATGCTTAAGTTCAGAATATACAATCTACAGACCTGCATTGGGCAAACAGCACCAAATGCCAGACCTAGCAGCACCTGGTATTCGGTGTTGTTTGCGGCTTCAAAGACAATGGTTTATATCCATTGAATCCACATGCTATTCCAAAAACAGTTTACACTCCGAAAAAATTCCAGCTCCCTTGCACCCGACAGTCGATGATGAAAATTTTCAACCTCATATCTTCCCCTGACCAATAACCAAGATTCTCCACATGAACAGCACAAGAAAAAATAATTGATATAGCCCCCAAACAAACCTTCTGGAAGGTTTAAAGCATAAATCTAACAAGTTGTATCATGAGAAATGCATCGATTTGAGTCAATGACAGATAACTTTCAGTGCCATAACGGCAGTTTAACAAAGAAATTTGTTGTCATTTGGAAGAATTTAAGCATGACTAATGCATATACATTATAATTGATCTCAATTATCATTGTTATATGCTCATTTTGATTATTTATGATTGTCTTCTTAGGTCTTCAAATAATAGGCCTTATCACCCGACTATCGTTTAATAAGGCCCAATGACAAGGTTTTCAAACTTAATTTCGTGTTTGTTTTTGGATAAGGGGGCATTTTTTTGCTAGTTTCTTACAGTAATGGACCTGCATGTCTAGTTAATATTACAATTTGTTAATTCAGATACATAGTTTCTGTTTTATTTGAAATCTCCCTTAGGTAGGCCTTATTACGCGCACCTACATTACTTCTTATTTATTTTGGAATGAACATTTTCATTTTAATTTGAGAGAAATGAACTTATCTTCAACACGACACTATTTTGAAAACACAGTTTAAAACATGCAAGAAAGAAAGAAATAACCATTTTCAAAGGAGAAATAAAGGGAATAAATTATTTTAGGAATCACAAATGTATAATTTACTAATTTATACATGAGATGTCTGTTTTTACGATAAAAAGGTATTTTCAAAATTGCGAATTTCACAAGGAATTTGCAGTCGCGTTTATGATTTTTGCTTTAGCTCTGGAACAAAAACACTTAACATTTCGCTTTAACCACTGTATCTTCAGTATGTGATGAATTTCAAGCGGTATTATAGCTATAGTATATTACAAGGGTTTCAACAACTTAAAGCACTATAAACAATTTCTCTGGTAAAGAACGACATCCCCATCTAATCTATTACAACTAGAAATTATAACAGGTGTCTATGAATTAATTTCTTTTTTGCTTAGTATTAATATTAAATGTTGTTCACACAAATTATTTGCTGTACTTTTAATTTAATACTGAAAGCAATTTTTTGGATAAATTTTCAAAACAATTTTAAGTATACCATGCCAAATATTTAAAGGAAGCCTCTTGAATAAATGAAAATTGCCCTCTCCCCTGAAGTAAAACAATTATTTTAATTAATTTAAGTGCGCAAATATCTTTTTAAATTGTAGAAAAAGTTGCTAAAATTTAAAACAATACGCCAAATAAATCAAAAAGACAACAAATTACATTAATAGTAGCTTTAAAGTAAAATAATCCATCAACTCCACTGTTTTCACATAGCTCGCAAAGCAACCACACTACTGTGACCCAGCCGATTAGTGAGTGAAGCGAGTTCCAATCAATTAGCAATCTGATAACTTCAACTATATCGTTTAAACTAAAATCTCGCTCTCTTCCTTTTCCCCTGCAGAAAAACGACAAGTGGTATTGGTTTGAGTCAACTTCAACGCATCTGGATCAAAATTGATTTAGTGCGGTAAAATGTATGAGTATGAAGTTCTTTTCTACAAAATATAGAAGCGATAATATAATTAAAGTTCAAGAGGTACATGCAGTAAGAAAATGGATACAATTGGATTTCTAAATGCATGAAAATGGAGCTGACACGTAAAATTTAGTCAAAATGCCTAAAATTTATGCCTAATCCATTCATTAAAAAGTAGAGAGAATACATGAAAAAATTAGCTTGGTTGAAAGATTGCCATAAATGTGGGGCTCTCCTGATAAAGGTAGAAGAGTGGCAAATCCGAATTTATGACCTTTGATTGACCAAAATTTGAACCTTTTATGTCAAAAAATAAAAAAATCATAAGATATACAATGATGTATACATTATTTATTAGCAGAGGAATTTTGTTCGTGCAAGGTTCAAGTTGGGAGGCTAATTTATATGCAGGATGCAGGACAAATTTTCCACTTCAACACTTTTTACCAGAGCTACTTTAAAGAACAAATTATAACTTTAAAACCCGGGCAGTTCCAATTTTGGTTCAACCCCTTTTAAATAAATGCTAAAAAAATTAAGCACAAAACCTCATTCTGATGTAATTTTGAATTGTCTAATTGTTAATTAAAGGCCCCTCAAGAGAAAAACCAACTACACAATAAAATTTTACATCAATTTATTTATTTATTTTTTTACAAATCCTAGATTTTTGGCAAAATTCTCACTTTCCCTGTTTCAGAAAATTCTCCAACTATTCCAGGTTTTCCCTGTTTTTCAGTTGAGTTAGTTAACTATAAATTTGAATAATTTCTAACAGATTCTTAAGGTAAATTTTAAAAAATATGTTGCAAATAAAATAATTCAAAAAAATTCTGCAGAGGCAAAGTAAACATACATACCACTAATTGTCTCTTTATGGTCTGAAGTAACTATAATATTAGTAATCTTTTCTTCAGAAGTAGGAATATCTGTAATTATCTGTACAGATGTCTTTTCAGATACATTAGTATTAGCATCATTCTTCTCTTTTACTAACTCAGAAGGTTTTTTCTTTTTCTTCTTGGATTTGCTGCTAGTTTCCTCAAGTACTTTTGCTTCCTTTACGATATTATCTACCTGTGGCAACTTCTGAACATTATTTACTTCTGGTTTTATGACTTCAACAATTAACACTTGCTCTTGGTTTTTATCCAAATTTGAGGTGCCTTTTTCCTTCTTCACTGCACTTTTCTTGACCTTAGAAGAGACCTAAATGCAAAAGAAAATACATGTAGGCCTTCTATTTTTATTTCAGGATGCAAAAAATATGACTCTCAAAGAATATTGGATAACATTCTACACACATAAAAACAGTACTAAGAAGGTATGTGACGAACAGCATACAAAACCAGAACTCCCTTAAATATAACTCTCCCAATAACATTACTTGACTATCGAACAAGAACAGAATTTGCTGAGCTTCTTAGAATTTTGCAATATAAGTAAACAAAACATAAATGAGCAGTAGGCTCATCCAGAACGAAACAAGAAGGTTTCCAAATACAAACTTTGATTACTTAACACCTGCTAAATCTCTCCCTTAATCGGCCCAGACAGTAAATATTCTGAAAAATATATATCTTCTTCAGAGTTTTAAAAACTTTCTGACAACAAAATTATCTCTAGTGTTAAAAGCTATAAAATATTATGACATTCATTCACTTTAAAGTGTTAGGACTTATATTTCAGTAAGTTCTAACTGGTAAGAGTTACAGGGTGATAAATGAGATACTAAAATATTAGAAACAAGGACTTCTAAAACATTCTAGACAAATCAAAAGTTATCCATGGACTTGTACAGATTTTCTTATTGACTGAGATGAGCAAAAATAGCAGAAGCAATTGAGCAATAACAATTTTAAAGCATTTCAGAAGTCTTTTTCAAGTTTCTTTTAAAAAGTTCTACAAATCGGAAATCATCCCTTGAGACCATTATGCAGATACACTCAAATGCATTTAAAAAAAAAGAGCTCCCAGAAGTGCAACACGGATTAGAAAGGAACAAAACATGTTTTTTTTTTTGGGGGGGGGGGGGGGAATTCTAAATTGGCCTGGGTGAGAAAAGTACTCCACTAGGAATAAACAATTACAATATCTATGTGCTCCAAATGGCAATCAAAGTTGGGAATGTGAGCACAAAAATGCATTTTTTTCTTTATGAATACGAAATTTTTAAAATAGCCAGACTGAAGAAAGATACCAATTTGGAGTGAAATACTTTCCTGTAAAATTTTATCACAGTCGAGTCAAACATCCACGCACCATACAGTGGTTAATAGGGTGAAAAAAAAATCAAAAAAAAAAAATCATTTTTTGAAAAAAAAAAATCATTCTCTAAAATTTAATTCATTTTTTTTAATTTAGATTGATTTTTTTATTTAAAAAAGAGACTTCAGAAACTTTTGTTTTTATTAAACAGCACTTATAATAAATAAACATAAAATTGATATTTTTAGAAATACAAAATTATTATATTTCAAGTACACCAAGCCGCTTTCATTACCTCATGTGAAACCAATTTAATGCAAATGCATATGATTCAAGTTAAATTCAATATTGATGGCATACTAGTAAACTATCAATATACAGAAAATAAGCAAATAATTATCTTAAAAAATGCTTTTAGGCTCTTGTTAGTCATTTGATATAAAAAACTAACACTTCCACACATTTAATTTCAAGAAATTTAAAACTTTGTTTTTTAACTGTCTGACACATTCTTATTCTTTTTTTTTTCAGCCATGATATACTAATTACCTGCTTTTCTTCAACTGCACTGCTTTGTATTACTGGAGGGATACTTTTTGGAGAATCATCAACTTGTGAACTGTCATCTAAAATTGAAAATTTTGTTTGAGTATCCTTAACCATTAGTTGATAATTATTTGTTTAAGAGATACTGTAGTCTCAAAATGTGTATGAAAAAATCTAAAGGTCTAGAATTTCATTATTATTTTTTTTTTTTTTAGATCCTACACATTTCTCAAGTGAGCATATAGAAAAAAAAATGAGAAAATAATTTCCGACACTAATAAAGCAAAAACTAAAGTCAAATTTTAATTTTACAGCTGCAAAAATTTTGCTCCAGCAGATAACTTTAAATGCTAAAACAATAATTGCAATTTTGGACAGAAGAAAAATTATGCAAATTCCAAAAAAACATATGTTAGCAAAAACTTGCAACAAAACAACGTATTAGCTAGTGTTCCCGCTAGGCCGTTTTTGAAGGGCGCAGCGCCCTGCCCTTTTTCAGATCGGCAAAATGCGCCCTGCCCTAGTTTTAATCCTCAAACTGTGCCCTGCCCTTTCAAAAATAGCAAAATTGCGCCCAGTATATAAAACAAGATGTCCCAAGCATCGTATAGCCGATCGCGATATCGAGGCAATTTCTTTTGACCACAGGGATCGCTGAAAGAGCGTGCATGCATTGTCTTTGTCCCCAGAATTGCACCCTGAAAATGGCTCATGAAGAAAAGGCAATCAGATCCCCAGACAAAGAGAATGAATAAGATTCCAAGAATTGAAAGTGTTATCAGTAAAAGAGCATGTTTACCCTTTTCTTTCCAATGTAGAAAAAGGTCCTGTCATCCGTGAGGGGGCAAGGGGAGCCAGAGAAATCATTGTTTCATTCCTCCCCATTTAAGCCCTATTCTTGATCTTCTGAGAATTTACTCTTAGAGAGGGAGGGTGGTGAATACTTCCTAGTATTTTTACCTGTAGGGCAGTTGTGTTTGTTCCAGGAAAAGCATAGAAGGAGTACTTATTTCCCAGAAAAATCCCATTATCCATGACTTACATAAAAAAAATGGCGACCGACACGTGCGCCGAAAAGTATGCGATCTTGTAAATGCCTTCTGCAAAAAGGAAATTCAAAGAGCAAGAAATAAAGAATTAAGATAGAATTAAGATTCAAGCAAAGGCAAGCTTTGTTATTTGAATATTAAATCTTCCTTTTTAGTACTATTCATTGACAAAAGTTTGAACATCATGAGTCATAACCGAAGTCTTAAAACTCAAAGCCATTATCTGCTGCATAACAAGTAAATGCTTGTCTTTTGGAACATGTGAAAAAAAGATGAGACTTTATTATTCTGAATAAAATAAATAATAAAATTAGCAGATTCGATCTTGAAATGGTTAAACTTTAAAAAAATAAGGAGTGCCTGTCAATCAGCCATTTTCCTGGACTTGGTAAAAAAAATTCATTTTCAAGTGCTTAAAAATTTTTTGAAAGTTAATATAGTTCTTGATGTCCATAGGTATTCATTGAATTGTGATTTTCTTTTTTAACTGTCCAGCAATACAATTTTCTATTTTTTTTTACATGTTTCGATATGCTTAATACACGTGCGTTGCAAAAAAAAAAATGCCTGCCGTGTTTGAGATTTCGATCCTTTTGCATCTTGTAAATATTTTAATATTTCTAACAATCAAAAGGTTTTTAGACACTTGCTACTTCATATTAGCTTGTTTTGTGTTTTATTTTAATAAATTACTTTATTTTTTAAACCATGTCAACAATGAACTTCATTTCGCGGTAAATTGCCTCTCGGGTTTGAAATTTCAATCCTTTTGCATCTTTTAAATTCTTTAATGTATTTGATTATCGGAAGTTTTTTTTACATATGCTACTCAAGATAAGGTAATTTTATGTTTTATTTTCAAAAAATCATAGAATAAATTTTATGAAACATGACAACATTAAAGACGTGCTTCGCAAATAATTACTTCTAGTGTTTGAGATTTCAATACTTTACATCTTGTAAATGTTTGAAATTTCTTAATAATTAGAAGTTATTTCAATATGTGCTACATTTAATTAGCTTGTTTATTTCTCATTTTAATTATTATCTTGTTCCAAAACTTGTCTATGAATTGTTTCAAGTTAGATAGTCATTATTTGCTTATTGGTTATCACTGATTTTGTGCAAAAATATTAAAATTAAACAAATGAGCATATAATATTTTAATTTAATGTTTGTTTTAAATGCTATTATTTTTTAATATTTAATTGATATTCATCATTTTCTTTTTCGTCTAAAATACTTAATGGCATAATTTATATTACTAGAAGAAATAAATTTTAAGAAATAATGAGAGGTTAATCTTTCGAACTTTAAATTCTCCCTCGATATGTTGATCTATGCATTTGTTCCCTAAATTTCCTATACTTTTGCCACATGCATTTTCAATTTCTTATCAGAATATTTATAATTGCAGTAAATATGGCTCAAAGAATTTGAACTTGCAGCTTAAGGGCTATTTATCCAATTTTTTTGGAGGGACACAGGTGCACATTCCTGGAGGGGGGGAGTTCAACTATATTTGAAGGGGTGTGCCCCAGCTCTGGGAGGGGGCGACACGGCGTTGAAGTAGTGCCCCTTTCGCAATAAATAGTGCCCCTTTCAGACACCAGCACCCTGCCCTTTTTTTTCTCTAGAGTGAACACTAGTATTAGCATCACACCAAAAAAAAAAGGATGAAAGAAAAAAGAAAGTGCTTCAAGAGCAAGCTGCAGAAAATAATAAATTTATCAAACATATGAAACATGACTGAATATTAAAACTTATTCTAAAACTAGGATGCACAAACTTTTTGAGGTAGCACGCCACAAAAATGTACAGCATATTTATCACCGTATTTGTAAACGATAAGAATAACTTTACAACATGTGGCTAATTTCTGCACTCATATAGAAATAATAGAAAAAATTAAATGAAAATCTTTGCATAAAAATACATAATATATTTTAATCTTATGATAAACTAGCAGTACCCACACGGCGATGCCCGTGCAATAACTGTAAAGGATAAAAATGGAAGCCAACTGAATTACTTTAAATTCACTCCAACCCTCCCCTGAAGTAAAATTATTATATCCTTCAATTCAAATGTGCTCCACGACCTTGTAAATTCTTTTTAAATTAGTATTAAAGTTCAAAACGATTCGCCAAATAAATCAAAAAGACATTAAGTTAAGTAACATGGGATTTTAATAACTCAAATGTAGTCAATTTTCCTGGCTTAACTTAATACGCAAATACAACTCTGTAACTTCAGTTACGAATGAGCAGTTTGTCTAGAAAAAGGACCAAGTGTTTGTTTTGCGTAAAGAGTAAAGGCTGGAAAATTGATTAAATTTGATTAATTAATATCTCCTGGTCTTTTTTACGGAGAGAAATGTGAGAAAACTTTTCTTTTTCATAAAAAATCCCTTTCCAGCGATGTATGATGTTATGGGGTGGGGGAAGTCCCCCCCCCCTCAATTATGCCGGATACACCAAAAATGAGACTAATTAATTAATTTAAAAATAACTAATTTGAAATTTAGAATTTGGCCTTCGAAAGGGATACGTTTGAGTTTTGTGCCAAGTTTCAGGTCTGTAGGTGCTGTGGGGGGTTCCGGCCATTGGTTACAAACATACAGAGCCCGTCATCTTTATATACATTGATTTTAGCTAATAACTTTAAATTACTTTTAATTTCAATGGGAATTATGTTCCCCCAATAAATTCATTGTTGGGTCTTTCTAGAAACCAAAGGTGTGCGTTCTCTGAATTTTAAGTAGGGGAGATTGGAGTTGGTTGGCATCATGATTAAAAACAATTCCACTGTTAATTCAGAGCACCACTGAGCCTATCACCTGATTGTCATTGAAATATCCATCTTGCATGGAAACGCCAGTGGGATCCAGCCATTGCATAGGCGGCTCGTACAGGGGGGCAACTGCCCCCTCTCTTTCAAAAGGAAAGGGGCCTTGCCCCCTCACTTTTTCAGAGCAAAAAAATAATGATCAATTGAAATTAATTTTTACTCAGTTGATTGATTTATATTGCGAAAGTAAAAGCTGCAAATTGCAAAAAATGGACTTTTTTCAGGTTTTTTCGTAAGAACGAAATTTAAAATCGGAAGGCGGATGTCTACTGGGACCATCTATCTTAATTTTTGAGGCCATCTTTCATTTTTTTAATAGGTCATTTAACCTTTTAATTGCCAATGTTCCCAAATGGGAACATCAACTTTAAAAAATCGTTTAAAAAAAGTTTCGCTTCTGAGGATTTAATTTTTTTTTCTATTTACTGTCAAAAGTAGACCTGATTTTTTGAAAAAAAATCTAGTTAGCTACTACACTTATTGTTTTCTACAAAAAATTGCAAAAATGTGCTTTTTTATGGATTTTCACGGATACAGAAAAAAAAAAAAAATTCTAAAAAATTTCAAAAAGGCTCAACTTTTTTGATATTCTAAAGTAACCATAAATAAGGATCCTTTTAATGACCTAACATGACAAATAAAAAATTAAAGCAAAAATGTAGCTCCTATAAGAGATCAAACTTCGTTGTTCCCAATTGGGAACATTGGCAAGTAACGCTATACAAAATCCGGTAATTCACGCCGCTTCCTAAGTTCGGTTATATGATCAGTGAAAGCCTTGGAATTGAAAACAACCTCATTTGAAGCATTGAAAAAGAAAGTGGATGGCCTTTCGACCTTTCACTGCTCCCCTTTTTGCCCCCTCCCCTCCCCCTCGTCTCCAGTTTTTGGGTGGAAGTGATGTCGAAAAATCGCTTTGCACGTGGAAATGAAGATGTTTACAGCTTTTCTCTTGCACACCGCTCAGGCTACAACCTGTTAGCAATAAATATCCCTTCCTTGTCACTTGAGACCGTCCAGAGATTCAGACCCCAATCAATGTTTTTACTCTTTTTCTCCCTTCTTGTGGAGGTTTCGCTTTCTGTTTCGCTAGAAGTGATCGCGACAGTGTTGTTAGAAGTCGTGGAAAGAATGGGTTCCAGAGAAAAGTTTTTAACTTTGCAAGAAGCTATTGAATATTTTCAAGCCCTATCAGACTCAGAAAAATCAGCAGATTCTGTAGTAGACATTTGCCAATTACCACCAGATGAGACCGGGGCAATAACATATGAAGAAGATGTTAATGACAATGAATATAAGGTTGTTCCTGCTGATGTTTGCCGACAAATAGAAGTATTCACACGGAAATCACCAAGCGATGTATCGGATGACGAGACGATTATTGATGCCCCATCTACCTCAGAACTTTCTCCAAAATCCAAGAGAAAGAGAAAATCATCTAAAAAAGAAATTAAGTGGAGAAAAAATACTTTCTGATCTTTTGATGAAACTATAGGAACGAAAACCCATAAAAAACTCTGAGTCATTTCCAGAATTGACAAATTTATCGCCTGCTGAAATTTTCCAAATTTTTACCAATTGAATATTTGGGTCATTTATCGAAAATGACAGAACTATATGCAATGCAGAAAGGAGAACAATTGGACGTTGATGAAAAGGACATATTTGTTTGACAATATGTTTATAAAGTGCGTTTTTTTTTTTTTTTTTAATGTTTTGAAATGTTTAACGTTTCAAATTGAAATGAATTTGTCAAATATGATCAGTTATATCAAGCATTTTATGCATAAATACAAAAGAACTACAGCGAGCGTAAAGCGCAATCGATTAAAAGCCTTAGGAAAAAAAACTTAACATAACATGCCAATGTTTCCAAATGGGAACATGCCCAAAATCGTAGATAAAAATTTTTTTTTGAGTTTTTTTTTTTTTTTTGCATTGTCTAAAGGGATGCCTTAGAGTCCTATTTTTATGCAGCAACTCAGATTTTTATACTTGGAACATAGTGCGGCATTTAAAGGGTTAATCATTAGTGTTAAAATCCAATAACCTAAAAGAAAAAAAAGGCTTCAGAGATGCTGTCTCGTACACTGTAAAACATGAAGTGTTGTTTTTACAGAATAATACTGATAGCCGAAACTAAAATGCAGTAATAAACTGTAAAATTAACAATTTTACAGGTTATTACTGCAAAATTAGCAAGTTTTAGTTTATTACTATAAAATTAGCTGTATTATACTGTAAAAACAACATTCATTTTTTACAGTGTAGCCCCCCTAGGGTGGTTCACAAACCTATGGTAAAAAAAAAATTTTGTCCTAGAGGTCACGGCGGTGGCTCATTTTTTTACCTTTATCCACCCTAATATACTGCCAAAATTTCAACCTCCTACTTCAATAAAAAGACGGTGCTCAAAGCTCAAACAGTTCTCCAGTTTTTGTCAATTTCAAACGTTTTTCGGTTAGCGGCAAAAAAAAAAAAAAAAAATCCGGGTGTTTGCTATCATTTTTGCTGATTCTTATGTTCAATGATCCCCTGAATCCTAATATGGCCACCCTTTCCCCCCATTGCCTCCCACTTTTCGAAAATAGCGCTTCCCTCCCCTCCTATTTTCATCAGATTTCGACAATTTCATACATATTATTTGGAGGGAAAGGAAGCAGTATATTTACCATTAACATTCTTCTATAGGGCTAGAGAGGTGAAAAGTTCAAAATCATAAACACTTTTCGCAAGTTAGGAGACTCATGGGGGTATCCTCCCCCTCCGTAAAATATTTAACACATCATCAACAACTCATTTTTTCTAGCTTCAAAATTTTACACTTATTTTTTGTTGCAACACAATAATATTGGACTGCTTCTATGACTCCCACGTCCAAAAAAATTTTCAAGCTGTAAAATTTTTTCTAAAATCTTGGATACATCGCATGTTACATATGAGTAGCACCGCAGATTTAACTCAGTAAAGAACCTTTCAGTATTATTTATATTCATTCCAGTTATGTTCGAGTGATTACCGTGAACGGGGAAACTGGAGATCATGTTTGGATTTAGTGGGGCATATTACATAAGAAACAGCAAAAATAGTGTCAGATACATTTGAAGTTCATTTTGTGCCAAGCAGTGTTGTTATACTGAAATTTTCTAGAAGTTTTTAAACAAAGCCAAAATATTTAAACTTATTGCTATGCAATTCAACTTTCTATGTATATTAATATATAGATTTTTTTGAGAGACTTTTAGTATTGAATATTTTATTGTCTCAGCAAGGATAAAGTACTCAATTTTCTTCAACAGCAAGTAAAAGAAACTGCTTATTGTCTTCATTATTGAAAAAAATTCTGTTAAATTCTTGAATTATTTGAACATTTACCTCAGCAACATTATTTACCATTATTTATTTACTTTAATTTTTTTCTTTTCATTTTGTGATTGATATTGTATTTGCATTCGTTGGGGCGTAGGACGAAGAATGTTAGAAAATAATCTCTAATATTCATGTTTGAAAAAAAGCCAATTGTTCTGTACTACACTTGTTATATTTCACATCTTTATTCTTATAATAACTTGCTTTTCTTTGAACTAGAATTTGATACGAAAAACTAAGTCAAACTAATTAATTAACCAGAAAGGTGTCACAAGTACTTTAATAAAACTGTCCTAGTTGTTATTTCAATTTCCAGGTCGTTCATATCTTATAAGGTTTTTTCCAAGTTCAGACATTCCCAGAAGTTTTAATAGCAAATGGAGCATCTATTAGTGTTCAATCTATTTGTTGTACTGTACAGAAAGGCGCTGAAACTGTAAAGTGTTGTACCTAGGTAATTTCTCTCATGTTTAAATGAAAAATCTCTTTCTTATACAGGAACATAAATATTTTGAGGCCTATAAGAGACTGGATTTTCTTAGATAGGCTCCCTATTTGTCTAATGGTAACTCAATTATCTCTTTATAATCAGCAAGAGTGATCATAGATTTATCTATAGATTTATAAAAAGCTCACAGTTGAAGCTTTAAACTTGTTAAAGTATTTTTTAAGTTCTATGCGCAACATTCTTTTTTTTTTTTTTTTTTTGTTTAATTCTTTGCCAAACATTTTTTCGCTTATTAAAAGGAAAAGAATTTGTGAGGAATATGATGGCCAAAGTAAGCATGAAGTAAATATCTTTGCCTAAATTTCAGATTAGTTCTATGCCAGACTAGCTATAATTGTTTATTTTGTGCAATTAGTTTTTATAATTTAGTTCATTCTTCTTGTGATACTATTAGCACTATTAGTTTAAAACTTTAAATCTTGCATTTTTTTCTCTGCATCCCACTACTTTAAAAACATAAAAAATATTTTGCACAGTTCTTCCATAACTCTGTTTTGGCTAGCGTAAGTTTTGAAAATCATAGCACAACATGTAGACAAGTAGTACTGCAATCTACATTGTATGCTGTTATCTATACTAAATAATCAATTGTATCCAAGGTGTTGCTATATAGATTCAAACGATTAAGAAACTTTTCAATTGTTTGAACTAATATTTATGCGTTGGAAAATGAGAATAATTGAAAAAAAAATCTCTTCCAAGAAAATGGTCTCTTTAGTCTGAAAAACTCAAAAATCGTGAAAATTACGAAAAGCTGAAAAATGAAGGGTGTTTGAGCACCATCTTCCATTAAGAGTAGGGTGCTGAAATTTTAGGGGAGTGATCTCATACATAAATGTAAAAAAAGTAGGGTGCGCCTTGGTTCGTAGCTAAAAAAAATTTTTTAATCCGCTTTTTTGGTGCACCAGCCGCCTATGACCCATTGCCTTGAGAGGAAGGATTGAGAAGTTGATTTTTATATCAGTAAGCAAAATTTTGATTATTCACTATTTGTTGTTTTGTACAGTAGTGTACACATACAGAGATAGGACTCAACACCTTTTGGCATCTTTAGGCATTTAGGTAAGAGGTTATAAACTAAGAGGTACTAGCCTCAACTTCGGAGTAAGTTGGCACTGTTGAGGCGCCTTCGGAAAACATTTTGCACGACTTTCCCAGTGAATTTTAAACGAAAATTGGCCGATTTTGTATACAGAATTATGTCAATGGTAGGAACATAAATGTGCGTTCGATTGCTTATCGAAAAGACACTTTTACGCACATTCTATTTCTATTGTGTTTATCAATGCAATCCTGTTTTATTATGACTCTGAAATTTCATGAGGATTTTTTGCAGCTGATACCACTTGGATGAGAGCATGGTGCATTGGCTGTATCGAAGATGGTTGGAACAAGGATATGAGGCAAAATAGAGGGGTGCAGGAGCTGGCAGAGTGATGTCAGCATGTGTGGATCGATGCATTCACTGACAAGCTGTGGCAGACCTGCAAGTCACTTGTACCTTGATTCTGCAGCATGTGCAAGATACCCTGGACGTTCCCATTTCAACCAAAACCATTTTCTGCCAATTGATTGTACATGGCCAGCATTCACGGCCTCCGCTAAAAAAACTGCCCACAGTATAGACACGAACGTTCGGAATGGTGCCGGACTAGAGCGACGTGGATGATAAAATGACAAAACGTGGTGTTCTCAGATGAATCACACTACCCAGTGACAGTAGCTGCATACGTGTGTGGCAGCTGCGCCGGGACAGATCTAATCCGGCAGCAACTGTGGAACACCCCAAAGCATGACGATTTGGCGTAATATTTTTGGGCATTAGTTCCTACAATTTCATATCTCCTCTAGTTTGTATTCTGGGCACTATGATGGTCCAACGAACTTGGATAATGTACTGCGGCCAGTGGCAATCCTCTACCTTCTGGGGCTGCTTAATGCAATTTTTCAGCAGGATAAAGTCGACCACACAGCGCTCGCATCTGCCAACATGCTCTCCAAGTTCTACAGATGCTTATCTGGTCACCATACACTCCTGACCTGTCATAAATATAACATATGTGGGATGTGATTGTACGCCATTTGCAAAATCTTTCTTTGCCTCATTCAGAAGACGAACTATGGCAAATGGTTGAAAGGGAATGGAGAGCCATCCCTCACCATCCACTCTTAGTGACTCTATGCCTAGATGTGTTTCTTTGTGCATCAGTGTGATAAAGATTTTCCTACATCCTACTGAGCCGATGCTGTTCTCGCTCTGTATTGTCTATCTTTTTGAAATAAAGATCACTTACTGTTCCTTGCTGTCTCTGACTTTTACCAAATTTCATCACTTTCCGACTACTCCTTCCTGGTGTTGCATTTTCAATATCGAACAGGGTGTCCCAAAAAGTCGTTTACAAACTTGGAGTAAAGGTAGAGAATACGATAGCAAGCAAGAATCACTTAGGAACATACAGTCGCGAATGCAATGCTGACGTGCTACATGCACACAAGGCCAGACACTGAAAGATGTTAAACAGGCAGCAAATAATGATAAATTATTTGAAATAAGATTTTCCACGACATTTTAGTTTTCAAGAAGGGCTTAAAGCAATTGTTGTAACACATGCAGCTGCAGTTGTAATTTATGCTTTGCAATGACAATGCTCGAATCATCGCAATAACAAGCAATTCTGACAAACTTTCATCCATTGTTGCATTATCATTGTGACGAATGTATTAAAGCTACTCATAGAAATTACTATTTTAAACTTTTTTTTAAAAAGTGTTGTTTAATATCTTTGTGTAATAACTTTATGATATGCTTTGCTTCCATCAGTGTATTGTTTTGTGTCCATGTAGTACAACAGTATTGCGCTTGTGACAATATGTTCCTGAGTGATTTTTGCTTGCTATCGTGCTCTGTATCTCCACTTTTAGATTTTAAACGATGTTCTATGTCACCCTGTATATGAATGAATATATGTATCAGGCAATGCATACAAAGTATAGAAGAAAAAGAGAAACCAGAGAAAGAAGAAAACAATTTTAACTATTAATTATAAAAAAATATTCCACAGATCCATTCAAAAAATTTTCACAAAAGTAACTTCCTGCTTGTTGAGAAACACTGCAAACTGAATCAACTCACCTGATTTATTAACATCAACAGTTTTACTGGATTTACTGGAGAGATTCTCAGAAGTAATAGCATCATCTTTTTTGCGGTTTTTCCTTCCTTTCTTGGACACTAATTGCACCCAACCATCTATAAGAAGTATTTTTGAAATTGATTATTTAAGTCACTGAAATACATCATTTTTACTCAAATACAATAATATTTCTTAGCATATAATGTAAGCATATAACTAAGCAACTTAATATGAAAACTTTTTATGAAACCATGAATTGCATTATTAATTCAATCGTCAGATGTCATGGTAATCTACATAAAAGTAATCATTCAGATTATGAGCTAAAATGGATAATGATTACTGAAAGTAGGGGAAAGAAAATACGTAAGCATGAAGGAAGATGAACTAGATTTTATACAATTTCATTAATATGCTCTGCAGATACTTGTAGCAAACATGTTACCAAAGATCAAAGTAAATTGTTTTCGTGTTGAAAGATTTGTTTCATATCAAAAGAAGAAAAAAAGTTAAAATAGTATAATATACTGCCTAGACCACTTTATCATTTTGTGTCAACCAATTTTTCATGTTAAGAAGTTGATGCTAAATGTATTTCCATGTACATAGAGAGAGAGAGAGAGAGAGAGAGAGAGAGATCTATTACAATGCAAAAGTATAAAGCATACCATCATTGATTTCATCAGGAAGAACAACATCCTTTTTCTTCTCAACAAGATTCTGTTTCTCATTTTGTTGTTTATTTTTCTTATTTGCCTAAAGGAATATCAAATCTAGTTAGTAATATGGACAAATAAAAGGGAAAGAGATAGCAAAAGTAAAGCAAATATAATCATTACAAATGAAATAACTTTGTAAAACTCAGATAAATCTTTTAACACACCCTGAACATTTTTTTAAATATTTATCTGGATATGGGCAACTATGCAGAATATGTGCATACAATCATCGCTCAATTACTATTTATTTCAATATAAAATAACCAGAAATAAAAAGGGTAAATAATAAACCATGTTAAAAACTTTGACTTATTTATGAATCTTGTTGACTAGAGATAACATTTTAAATATAAGACTAATTCAACATCTATATGCAGCAAGCTTTTGAGATTAAGTTATTTTCCCCTATAAACAAAATAATAGCTTTATTGGTTAAGCTCTATTAGGAAAATATTTTAATACAGTTGCAAAAGTCTGTAGGATAAAAACACTTTTTAAAATCTTATATAAATTTCATAATTGTCTAAGATTTAAATTAGTGACTGCATGATTAACAGGGCAGCATTTTATCTTGGTATTGGAAAAAATCAATGCTACTGGCAAATATTTGAAATTATATCATAACCTACAAGGTTATTCAGGAAATACATTTTTAAAAAAATATTCAAAATATATATATATATTATTCCAAAATTACTGCTTGAATCAGTGATGGCCAACCCGCGGCACGCGTGCCACAATGTGGCACGGCAGACCAGTAACAGTGGCACGTGAAGACTTTTTGAAAAAATCCAAAATTGGGGAAAAAATGTCGATCTCAAAAATATTGACAAAAACTAAAACCTTTAAACTGATAAATGTCATAATATTGTGACAATTAAGTGTCAGGAGGCTGGCTTGAAAATTGGCTGAACTACAATGTTGCAAAGTACTTAGCGTTAGCTTCGGACATCCAACGGAAGCTGTGACGCTACAGACAATTCTTTGTAAAGCATATTTGTGCTTGACACGAATGAAACTTTCGATGCTGCAGAATGGATTCTTGATCTGCAATAGTTTCAGCTACGGGTGATGAAATTGAAAAAAAAAACTCTGCAACTAAAATTAAGAAACTAGATTGGACAAAATTTGGCATGGTTGCACAAATGAAGACCCTTAAATTGTTTTTGTTACATTACTTGAAAATAACTTGGGAAAAAAACTTCAAAAGTGTCATCGAATTATCTATCACAAGTTCCTTGCCAAGGAATGAGACTTTCTCTATTGGTGACCCTGCAGAGTTAACTGTATAAACAAACTACGAATTAGAGCTCTGAATGTTTTGTGAATTTTTCCCAGGAGAAAGAGGAGAGTATGGCAAGTTACTCCTTCATTAAAATGCGCAATAAAGGAAAAATACTCATAAGCTTTTAGAATTTTAGGGAGTGTGTTTTAAAAATATCTGGAAGGAAAGCAATGAGGACTTGCTACTTAGAAATGGAGAATAGCGAACTAATTTAGTTATGCCATCTCTTAATATCCTGCGTTTAAGTAATTTAAATTTAAGATTGTACAAAAAAAAAAGTTTCCTAAACCAATAGAGGCCATCTGTTTCTTTGTCTCTACTTTGGAGAAAAAAGAATAAAATATTAAAAGTTAATACTGAAAGTATCAACCGAAATTTAATAATTTTCCAATGGTACATGGAGAAAATTTTACACCGATTTTAAGTATTCATTCATTGTTAGGTTTGATGATTTTCAGGATCATAAAAAAAATGCTGATATTTTCAAATTCTTTGTTTATTTCTCTGAAAGACACTACTTGTTACCCTTCTGAAATCCAAATCGGAATTAGTAATGAAACATAAGAGCTAACTTCAACAGAAAGTTACCCACGTTGTATAGAAATTTTGAAATTTGTAACAACAATTTTTTTTTTCACATTTACACACTTTAGCTGTCTGATGCTGTGGTAGATTTGGCTAAAAATACGCTTCTAAACAAATATTTTTTGCTATGAATGCAGAAAAATCGATATACCGTTGAATATTAATTAAATTGATTGTACTTAAAGCAGTTAAATTTCTTAGGATTCTCAAGAACTAATCCTAAAATTAAAGACTTGGTAGAAAAGATGCAGACTCATAAACCACATTAAGTACAGACTGTTTAATTTTTAGAATAGAATGTTTCATGTTATTTTTTTCTATTTTAAGCATAAGCCGACTGACAGAATCTATAAAAATGTTTACTAACGATAACTCTTAAGTTCGGACTTGTTTTATCTTTGTTATCATTTAGATTTAAATTACTCAGATTTACGAGAAAAAATGTTTCATTTGAGTAAGAATTGCATAATCAGCCAGCATAAAATCTATTTTTGACTTAAAATCAATTTGTTGGAAAAATACAATGTGGAACGCTAAGTTTTTTCTCTCCAGATAGTGGGGCACTCCCTAAAAAGGTTGGCCACCCCTGGCTTAAATAGTCAAGCAGGGAAAAATTCATGTTATGATTATAGAATTTAAAAATTGATCTTAGCCTTTAAGATTGGCTTATTCCCATGCATCCAGTAGCAGAAAACAATTAGAACATTCGAATTACTTGCCCACTCCATGCTTTACATTCCCATCTATTTGTTACTTCCGAGTTGTGAAATTTGACAGAGAGAGAAAGAAAGGGAGAAAGCTTGGCCTTGGTATGGGAGAAACAAAGGGGAGAATTTGGCACTGAACCAAATTTTCTTTCTTCTTCCTTCAATTGTGATTTGCTCTTATCGAAGCAGACCTGCTAAAAATTTATGTTCTAGTTTATATCTCTGTTAATTAAAATCAGATAATTATGCAAAACAGCCAAACAAAAGGACTGAAAAATTACGAATCTGTACATGGTTCGATAGTAAGTTCACTGATGTTAGGGAAAGTACGGATGACATAGAAACATACATTTATATATACGCTCAGTTTTCAATATTATGAGATGTTAGTGTAAGGCTTTCTGGGAATTTAACCTTTTATGGACTGACGGGACTTAGAAGTCCTGCTTTTATTAACTTAGTATTATGAATCCAAAATGGCTGTAATCATGCTGAAGCTTTTAAGTACCACTCCTTGTACTTTACTGAAAGGCCAACAGATGGTACCTGCGATCGGAAACAGTTTTCTTGGGGGCCCTAAGGCATAGGGGTCCTTAGACCCCCAAAATTTTCAAAAATTTTTTACTTGATAAATATGTTTTCTGATGTATTTTCAACTAAAAAAACACAAAAAAAATATAAAAATTCATCAATAACTTAATTTGGTACATAAAGGGTTAATCACTTTACTGGATAATGTCAAAGTTACAGAGATTTTTGATAATGAAGCTCAAGTAATACAACTTTAAGAGTATTCAGATCACATTTCTAAATAAGCCATGTAAGCTATTACTAACTGGTATTCAACATTCATCATATTTACATGAGTGTTTTAATGAGACAAAACTTTAGCCAGC
Organism: Uloborus plumipes; assembly: GCA_038373865.1. NCBI lineage: Eukaryota > Metazoa > Arthropoda > Arachnida > Araneae > Uloboridae > Uloborus > Uloborus plumipes. The sequence goes on from JAXGGA010006742.1 coordinate 28,340, forward strand.
AGTGTAGGGCAGCCTGTGACAAAGCCAACTCCAGCAGAATGTCGTGTTAAGTCAATAGATACGTTTTGCAGGAAGCTCTACATTTATACAGAAGTTTGTAAGGTCTTATTTGTATCATCCATCTTTAGATTTAATCACTTTATCTTACGAGAGATATTAAATAGTTGTAAAGGGTTCAAAAGAAGTTTACAAGGGTAGTAAATGGACTTTCTAAATTACAGTACTGTTATGCCTAAAAGGCTTCACACACAGTCAGTAATACAGAAGAGAGAGTAGTTACTTAAAGCTATTAAAATGAAAGAAAATGATAGGCTAAATTTTAGCAGACTGAAGAACCAACAGTGATTATTTTAAGTTTCACAAATCCAAACTAATTTTGAAATTAAAAAAAATTACTACATTGCTAATATATACATTGCTATACTTGGATAAGTTTATTAGAAGTAGCTGTTACTAGCAGTAGAATCATAGTTTCAAGATAGCTCTTGATCTAAATTGGGAAGTCTGTTGCTTGTTGTCACTTTTATATATTTAGAAGAAAGTCGATTTTTATAGACTTTCTTCATCAAATAAATCATTCATAAATCAATTTTCATCTGATAAAACTTTTAAGAGTTATAATTTAAGTAGTACCTTCTTCTCATTTACAACAGGCTTCTCTGTCACTGGTTTCTCAACAGGCACACGCTTTTCACTAGTTTCTTTCTTCTTATTTGGTGGAGACTGGTTTTTCAGCACGGCAGTGCCATTTGCTTTTCCATTTTGCAGAAGCTTAGCCTGAAAGTATTTAAAATAATATGAAAGGATCCTGCTTAGTAGTAAAGCAAATGTAAATTAAGATAGGCTACGTTAAAATGTAATAAATGAAGCTTACAGAAGCAAAATTTAAAGAACTGGATCTCAAAACTATAAACATGACAAAGAGCAAACTCAAATGCATAACATGCTAAAATAGGTTTAACCAAAAATCAACAAGGTGTAAGCTAGATAATGCTTCCAAAATGTAAAGTATTTGAGTCTCTTCCCTTACACCACATCCAAGCTACAGAAAAAAAATCTAATACATATATATTGTGAGTTTGATTGTATAAAAACTGGTGGTTTTTTTTTTTTTGGAGCAGTAAGATCCTAGTTTGGAGTGCGGCATACAAGCAGCAATTGGGGGGGGGGAGGGGGGGGAGATTTTTCAAAATTGTAGTTTTTGCTGGTTGGTTGGATAGGATTTATTGGCTCAAGAGCCTTTAAAGCTATGTGCGCCAAACATTATTGATTAAAAGAAAAGATATGCCAAAACTAAAGTTATTAAAATCCGACAGACATAAAATTTCTAAAATTTTTAAACCATTTCTAAAAGAGACAAATATACAAAGTTTAAAATTCTGAACAATAAGTTAAAAGTTAAAACTGTCAAATAACTTTGACTAAAACCAGAAACAATTAACTAAACAAAGACGATATAAAGATGAGGACAAACACAAAAACCCTAAATCAGACACATAAAGTCAATTTCTTGAAGAAAGGGTATTAAATTTAGGGTGGAGAGTGCCCCTAGCAACTCCCTAAAAATGGTTAAAATTTGGGCAGTTACACAAAATATGCAACACTATCTGACTAACGCTGCATATATTGCATACTGGAACTGGCTTGTGGCAAAGAAGATAAAATCTTGTATGACCTATACGAAGATGGGCAAAAATGACTTGTTCCCTTTTCTTAATTTTTTAAGGATTTGAAACCTTTCGTCAATGGCTGGACGGAGTACAATTTATTATACATTTCTCCATCCCAGTCACACTGCCAATAGTTGTTAAGGCATTTCCAGGGGGGCCACAAGCTAAAATTTTTGGGAGGGGGAAAATTATCAATTTGCCGAATAAAGTTCCAATTTTACTGAATGGTAAAGTGCAAGCATGCACACGTCATACATAACATTTAATGAGAAAAACATTAGGCCTTTAGAAAAAAAAATAAATAAAAGCAATTTTAAAAATAAAAAAGAATAAATAATCTCAATGTTGCAATTTTTCTTCAAATTGCCGAATCTTCAGTAAAATTTGCTAAATGGAGAAATTTTTGGGAGGTCACAGTGACTTCCCATTGGGGAGCTCCTGGGCAGTTCGTAATGTAATTTTTATTGTCTTCAAAATGTACGAGATTTTCAATTGCAGTTTTAAGAACCTAATTTACACATTTTTAAAAAATATTAGCAGCTATGCCAACTGCTCTGTTCGGAGCGGAGTTTCTACGTTTTTCAGTTTAAACTCGGCTGCAGTGTCGAGTCCACAAAACTCCGCTTTCGAACTCAAGCTGCCAAACTTCTGCTATCTTGATGCACACACACCTGCAGTGTAAGTTTTGTAACTTTATGCTATGAAGGACTCCTATTTTCGTTTCATTACGCCCCCCCCCCCTTGATTGCAATGTTTTGCTTCGGATTGGCCTGGATATTGTCTTCTCTGCAACTTGAACTCGTATGTCGCTGAAATTTACTTTGCATGTTTAAGATATCAGTCCTTTAGCATCTGGAAAACATATTTCGGACAGTTGAAAGCGTTTTAATGTATATATGCGAAAGGTTAGCTTATTTTACTTTTCATTTTAATGATTAACTAGTTTTATTGTAAGCATGTCAACGTAGCACATATTTACTGGCGGGAAATTATTTCCCGTGTTTGAAATTTCAATCCTTTTGCAACTAAATATACTTTAATATCTCAGGCAGCTGGAAGTTTATTTTAACGTACAGTATGTTTCCAAAGATTAACTTGTTTTGTTTTTTATTCGAATAATTTACTTTTTTTTAAATCATACATGCCAACATTGAACTCACAATTTGATGAAAATTGCCTCCTGTGTTTGAAATATCAATCCTTCTGTATCAAGTAAATATTTTAATATTTTGGGCAGTTAGGGGTTATTTTTGCATATATTACCTAAGATTTACCTATTGTTTTATGTTTTGACATAAAGGAAATACATTTAGAAACAAGAAAACGTTGAACTTGTACTATGCCAGAAATTGCTGATTTTAATTGAGATTTCAATCCTTTTGCATCTTTTTAGTAACTTAATATTTTTAACACTTGAAAGGTATTTTCACGCATGGAACCAAAGATAAGTTTATTTTAGATATTATTGTATTCTCTTAAATAAATCATGTCCAATTTTCTTAAATAAATCATTAAAGTGAAATCGCAGGTAATCTTTCATGACATTAAGAGATAGATTGTTCTTTTCCAATGGATAAATATTCTTAATACGCAGCGCATTTCTACTTTTCTCCAAAAAAAATATACGTTATTTACTAAACTGAGCTTTGAAAAAAAAAGTTTTTTTTTTTTTCAAAATCCAACCAAAAATGTTGGGCTGCAGCACATCTCTGCAAGTCCGCCTATAACTTGACGACTAACATTTGACAGAAAGCAGTTATATATTTGAAAAAAAAAATTTCTTAATGACACAAGTTAAACCATAACATTAAAGGTTACAAACTCTTTCAATCTAATTGGTATGTACATGTATATGTTTTATAATTTAGAGTTTTCCTATGAAATATGATGCTTGTCCCGAATTTTTTAGTTGGGCTGACGTGTGTCCCACGCTTGTTTATATGTGTCCTTCTGTTGGAGCACATATGGACAACTTAAAACATTTTTTAAAAAAATAACAGAAAGGTAGGTAAAGATTTTTTTTTTTTGCTAATCTCAAAAATTTGCATGGCACAAAAAAAAAACACTATCCAATCTCATAGGGTCATTTTTATCAGAAGAAATTGATAACATATTTTTGAAAAATGAATTTTGAGATGAAAAATATTGTTCCGTGCTATACCCTACATGCATTGTTTTATTGACAGGGTGTAAACAATGAAGAGAGTAAGAATGCAAAATGTTATTATTTTTTAAATTTAAATCATAACCCTAAACTGGGAAGGTTGGGTTAATAGAAAAATTCAATTTTAAAAAATTGCTAAATTTTATTCTATACAAGATAGCTAGAAAGTTATTGAACATGGCTGTATTTTCAATTATTGAATGCAGAAGTTTATTATTTTTACTGTTTGGGACTGTATTAAACCCCACCTGAACCAAAACAATAATAATGCTCTATCTATTTGCACAGATGTGACATTTTTATGTATTTATTTGCTTTTATTCCTGGAATTTCAAGCTCTGGCTTTTAATTTTCATATATTTGAACATAAGAAATTTCCATGCATCATAATATTAAGTAGCAACTTCCTATAAATTCTTTTGGGTATTAAAAAAATATTGATGTTGTGGTACTAGGGCAACTCGCAACATGTACAAACCATTTCTTTGAGCAAAAATTCTTTTTTTAAAAAGTCGATACTTTATATTATGATACATAACGGCGCCTTTCATTCAAATAGTAGTTAAAAGCCAGGGTTCCGAAGGAAAAAGTGCATACAAGTGCATAAAAACGTCACATTTGTGCAAATGGATTGTGGAATAATTAAAAAAAAAACTTTTTTTGTTAAATTTAAAATCAAACATTTTCTTGCTATATGACGCAGTGAGTTTGTAATTCTGGCATTGAATCACTTCTATAATAGATGATTCACAATCTCCATATTGCATACTATATTGCTCCACATTTAACTAGCATGCCAGAGAAAAGCGAGGTTGACTAGCATGCGAGGAAATTCAGACTTTCCGGCATGGCAGATAATTTAAGGTTTATTTTGCAACAAAATGAAAGTAAATTTCCCTAATCAGTTTTAACTGCAAAGCAAACCACTGCAAGGGAAAAAATAATGAATCTCCAAAGTAACCTTTAAAAAAAAAAAAAATTTAACTATAAATTTTAAGTCATTGAGATAAAAAGAATCGAGGTGTTTTGATGGTGTAGATCTTGATGTAGGTATCTTGATGTAGTTGATTAATAATTTAAAAAAATTAAAGTTTATTAATTCTAAAAAACTGATATATATTGCCGTGCTAAGCACCATAGAGTTATCTGCAGAAATGCTGTAGATTAGAATTTTTCTTTGGTAGTCAGTGGCTACTAACGCAAGAAATTTTGGTAGCCACTTATAATTTCTCGCAGCTACAGAGGATTAAAAGTATCTTTTAACTGTAGGGCGATCCCACGGTAACGTGTGTGACATTTGCAGCACATTTTTTTAATTTTTAAGGTCCTTTTTCACTAGTGCAGCATCAGAGAATCAAGCATTGGTTAATATTATCTTAATATACATCCTTTTTTAAACTAATTTCTTGCACAATTTTATTGTTCCTAGTTTTTTATGATTTATTATAAATTTTACAAAACTTGTAGGGTGGGTCGGGGTAATTTGGGTAATCGGGGGAATTTGGGTATAAATTACATTTTTTTGAATAAAATGAAAAATAATCATTTGAGATACCTACAAAAATTCACAGTTATAAACATCCTCCATACCTATGAGAATATGCTGAAAAAATGTTTCCAACACTTTTATTGAAACTGATAAAAAATAAATTAAACTTTTTGAAGATGGCAGTATAATGCGAACCAACTACTTCCAAATAGTGTTGCGAATGAACATGTGACTATGTTTTTCAAATTCAGGAAAGTATATATTACATATGTCTACTCTAATTTGTCATTAAATTGAAAAATTTATCACCTTAGTTTTCATGTAATTAATGATTTAAAAACACGGGGTAATTTGGGTATACCGTTTATTTACCAATCAGAAAGACAAATGATTATTTTAGCGGACTACAAAAGCGAAAAAAGAAGCCCACTATTGTGCCTAAAGCTATAAGATTCAAAGAACTTTCAGAGAAACCCGTTAAAATAAAGAACAAATCTACAAAAACTATCAACATGAGTCAGTTTGAGAAAACAAAAATAAAAAGTGAAGATAACCTTTCCCAGCCATCTACAAGCCATGTAGGATCATGGGTTTCAGTAAACTATCAGAGTGAATGTGGGAAAACTCAAAAAGAATTCAAGGGGCAAATAATTGCCCAAGACCCTGAAAGTCCGGAAAGTTATAGCATTAGATTTTTAAGGAAATGTGAAGGTGACTGTCAACATTACATTTTCCTGGACGAGGATGATGTTGAATGGGTTAAGTTGGGACAAATTCCAAATACATGTCCTGTTCCGGATTATAATGGAAGATTTTTTAAATTTGCTTGAATGTTCTCTCACAAAAAACTACTGCCCATTCCATAATTGATTAGTCATTTTGTGCAGTTTTTTGTATATAACCTAGAATTTGTTTTATTTGTAACCTGGAATTTTTTTATTTGTAACCTAGAATTTGTCTTAATACTCATAAAAATTAGTATTTATACTATCTCATTATTTATATTATACCTACATTTAACATAAGTTTGAAAAAATTAAGTAGGGTGGTTGTTAAAAACCAGGCTTTGCTCTCTAACCATTACTATACCCAAATTCCCCTGTCCAGAGGGTAATTTAGGTATAGTAAAACTTAATTAGCCATTAATATACAAATGCATCTATTAACTTGAAATTTGTGAAAAACTATTCTAGAAAGTCACAATGCTTAAATGAAACAAGAAGAATATATATATATATATATAATTTTTTTTTTACAGGACAGGAAAGCTCAAAGTAGGTCATTTTTATACCCAAATTACCCCGACCCACCCTAACGTGTGTGACAACTGAAAACTGCAATTTGTTATCAAGTTATACAACTTATTTTTTTCCTGTGAATTGTGAAGTAAACTGCTATTCTTTTGTTTTGGAATAATTACAATATAGTGTAAGGATTTGTGTTATTTTTATTTTTCTTTAAATTGGTTTGATTTTGGGAGAAAATGCACAAAAACAGTTGTAACGTGTGTGACATCTAATGTAACGTGTGTGACTGGCTCTGAAATTTCATGTTACACTTATCTTATTTCACTTAGAAAGGTTAAAATACTGAACTTGTGTGAAATATTTTTAAGCAGTACTTTTTAGGGATGCAACAATAAGCAAATTGCCAATTACCGATTAATTGGATGCTCATAATCGACTAACTAATTTTCTTGGCCGATTAATGATAATTTTTAAAATTATCAATTTCTACATCACTTTTTCTTTTACAATATCGATTTTAGAAATACCAGTGATTAATTTATTTCTGAAATACTACTTTTGCCCCTATTTCCTAGCTTTTCCAAAGTAATTTCAAAATTTCATCCAATTTTTTCAGTTAATTTTCATATTATTCTTAATAGAATTAACAATAATTTATAGTAATGCTTGCTGAAAGATATTCACTATTACTAAATTAAATCATCATAGTTCCTTATTGAAGGTATGCTTTGAAAAATAATATTTAAAAAAATATTTTTTCGCTGATTAATCGGCAAAGGGGCCGATTATGGTCGATTAATTGGTGCAGCCCTAGCACTTTTCTTATACATTTTTGAGCAAATAAACACTAATTTATTTAATTACATTTATATAATATTATTCGGAATATGCGCACTCATTTTGAAGCTTATTATCAAATAGTTACAAAATGCATACATTTGAAAACAAATAATGAAATAAATTGAGAGCTTGAAAACTCTTTGTGCAACTCTATACAAAAATAGAAACTTAAGAAAAAGAAAAGAGACATGAAAATGCCTTTAGTTCTTATTATCAACATTGTTCAGAAATGCGAACTACCCACAAAACCCTGCTACGTCTAGAGCACAGATTTTCTTCACAAGTTAGTTAAACTTGTAGTGTAGAATGTCATGATACTTGGCCATTTACAGTACATCCCTGATTTAAGCATTAGACTGACTTCTATGATATTTTGTAATGAATAAAACTTCTGGAAATATTTGGCATCACAACGCACAGCACCAATTTCCAGGTACTAGGTTAAACTCTACATTCAGGAAATCAGACAACTGGCAATAATTTTTAATAACAATATCTAGCTGCTTATTTTCTTGCGCATATGCGATAAATTAATTTTATTTTCTATATGGTTCACTAGTATTACATGCATTCTTTGCATGCCATCAATTTTTTGGCACAACACTCCATGCATTTTAAACTGAATTTTCTTTGTTTATCTCATCTCTGCTAATGTGAATACTCTGCTGAGAAGTAAAATTTTAGAATAAAAAGAATGACGAGTGAGTCAACTTCCGGAATGATAAAATCTAGAGAAAACATTTTTTGGCGCCAAAAAATTACGCTGGGTGAAGCTCTAATATGTCATGTTGCAGTTCCGATAGAAAATGTTCACTTCGGCTGCATTGAATTACAGGTAAGATTTTTTCTATCTTGACTTTTCTGTTTCTACCAAATGAAGTGTCATGTCGGCAGCGGAAATTAAGACACAAAATAAATTAATTTTTCAATCTATATTTGCATAATGGAAAAGAAACCTATTGCCATGGACATAAAAGGTGTTTTTATTTTCGAATCTTTAATTAGGGATGTTCAGCTATCATATTACGGGAAATTTGTCATGTCGGCAGCGCTGAAATAGAAGCTATTTGTTACGAAACTGATGTGTGCGTTACCGATGTTTTTTCGCAATTCTTTCTTCGTGTTATGAGTTGAGTTTTAAAGAACAAAGATAATTTCAAGTGCATCATTTTTCCTGCCAAATTTTCCATTATTGGAAGCAGTTGATTTATTGTTTTTTTAAATGCTTCAAAAACAATAATTTTTTCACAAAATTTAAGTTTTCAATCAAACTTATTGCCATTTTTTACCCTCTTTTCTTTTACATCAATATTCAGACCTTCGTTCGTAACTACTGCACCTAAAAATATAATTTTGTTATAAAATGGAAAACTTACGAAAAGTTTAGTGCAAATCTCCCTCCCCCGCCAAACTCTGACTGTCTTGAATTTATTTCGTTTTTTAAGATTGTGTTAAGAATTTTATTTTATTCTGATTTTTTAACTATTGACCTATTTATTGGTTAGAAAAAAACTTTGTCGCACCAATTTAAACTTTAACTAACTTTTAATTAGTCTCTAATTTTATTTATGAAACAAAAAAAGTGTTTGGGCTGTGTAAGTGTTATTATATTCTAAGTAATTATTATTTTCTTTTTAAACATAAAAGGTAGTGAATGTGTTTACTTTTGTACACTAAGTGTGAAATCTGTAATATTTATCAGATCGGTAGCATTCTCATCATGTCGGTAACACTCAAAAACAACCCTCCCTAAAACATTTACCCGTAAATGTTCACCTTGACCATGCCCCTAATTATTTTTAAAAATTGTTCCTCATGTGTATTTTTATTTTCTGAGTATCTTTAAAAATTGAAAATTTCCATAGTCAAATTGGCACTTTTCCTGATATTCACCCTTATGTCCTTAATCTATTAATAAGTATGTCAAAAAATAATGATGATTAGCAAATCAAAGTCCAAAGATATTTTTTTATTGGAGTCCTTTTCTTCAAGCTACTAAAAGTAGCCGCCGATTTCAGCGAAAATTTTAGTGAAATTTCGTGATACAGTAGCTTTGATTAATGCCAGAATCAATAGATTGGATATAATTTTTAGAAACGTGAGAATTTCTATTTAAAAATGCTAAAAGCAGTATGAATCTTGAATTTTGTAACGGTTTTGGGAGCAGAAAAAAAATATTCTATCTCGGGAGATGCTTGCGTTTAGGAGTAGGTACATTAGACAGAAAAATAAAGGGGAAGAGAAAAGCTTATTCAAATGATGAAAGTTTTAGATAAAATAAATACAATTATGAAGGAAAAACACCCTGATTGTGAGTCTCGATGTCAAGAGAGCAAATCAGTAAAATCGTAAAATGTTAGTCATAGCAAAAATTCATAGAAAAATCTCTTTTTGACACTTTATATATTATACCTCAGTAAGGTTGTTGCTTTGAACTCTTATAGGACGGTGGTTGGGTAGTCAAAAAAAAATCGAATTCGGAAGTAATTGGTGGAAAGCTGGAAATTTTTAAAATCTATTCCTTATGTGTCTGTAATGAATATCCTAAGTTTCCAAATCCTACTAAGTGAGCTTTCGCCACAGCGTCCAAAATAGTGCAAAAAAACACCTACTTTTTCCTTAATTCCACAATATCTCAAAAAGTACTTGTAAAAAAGCCATAGATGCAATTGTAGTAAATTTGTAGAACATAAAATTCTGAGCAAAATGAGCACTTACAACCAGGGTTGTCATTTTGTCCACTTTTTTGTAAAAAGTCCGGGACGCCGGAAGAAATGGACGAAATGGACAAAATTGGACGAAATGGACAAAATGGAAGAAATGAAAGAAAAAACGCATTTTTTTTCATACGTTTGATGTATAAAAATGTTATGATGTACAATTAGTATCTCTCTTGCATTACCCATTTTTCAAAATATAATGATGGTATCATACAAAAAAAGAAAAAAGAAAAGAATGGCAATTAACCCATTGATTTTTAACTAATTTTATTTGAATGAAATAAAATTTAACATAGTGAAAAAACTATTGAGTGTATTTACATTATTGTAAGGTAGACAAGTAGAAAAAAAAAAGGTTTTCTTTAATACATATTTTTAAAAAGAAATGAAAGAGTATCCCTTAAAAAGTAAACTTCATATGATATTTTCTCATAAATTCTATATTTAAATTTTGTTTGAATTAAATACACACATAAATGTATATCATTTGTATTTGAAAATACATCAGATGCTACAAGAAATATTGGTTTAATTTTGATTCATTTGTTCATTTTACGTTATATTTTTTGAGGATTTAATGAATGTTGCCCTAATGTAAAATATTTATGTACACAGCATTGTTTTATGGCTATATTAATGTTATTACAGGAAATTATTTCATTTCATGGCAAAATTTTCTTTCTCAAATATTTTAAAATCTCTTACTGCTAATGTGTGCTTTCATAAGCATTAAATCTAATCGTTAACATTCATTTATTTTATACATACTATATTTTTATAGTATTTGTTGTTTATTAAATATTTGTTTGTATACATAATTATGTGTGCTAATTTTGATAATAAAACTATTACCTCATTCAAAAAAAATCAATATTTTAAAACATTACTTTAAAACTTTCGGATTTTTTAATCAAGAACTGTCATTTTCTTTAAAGTGGACAAAATGGACGAAATGGACAAAATGCTATTTTGTCCGGGGCGGTTTTTTCCAGGTTTTTTCCGGCGGTTTTTTCCACCCCGGACGAAATCAAACAACCCTGCTTACAACATATACTTTTGTTAAATATTACGCTCACAGCTTAATTTCAAAGTTCCGCATAAAATCACCAATCGCGCGGTTCAACCCTTTCAAGCTCATACAATAACTTTCCCTCTCCCACTGTCCCTCCCCGAACTCCCCCGGGAATAGAAGACCGTAGTGTTAAAAACGTAGTGGTGTTTTTCGCTATACCTCAACACTCAAATTTTGAATTGGTAGCCAATGGCTACTAACACCCCACAAAATGGTAGCCAAATTTCAGAAAATGGTAGCCAAACTTAAAATTAAAAAATTTTCAATGTAACTTGGTAAAAATCAAGAATAAAGTTTGATTATACCCATATTTGAATGTTCGAAATTCAATAAATAAGTTCTAACTTGCTCTTATGAAGAAAAAAATAAAACATATCTTTTGTTATTTGTTTTTGATACTTGTTCACAAAAAAAAAAATCAATAAAATTTAAGTTTGGACAGTACGGTTTAAACTCGGGCCAACCCCTGTTGTAAGACTCTTCAAAAATATTTTATCTGATTTTTTTTTACTATGTATAGCAAGAGCAGACATTCAAAATTCGGTAAAAACCCGACCTTTGGTGTCAAAACACTTTTTTCTTTCTTTTTTGGTTTTAATCACAAAGTATAAACAAGCAGCAAAATATTCTTAAGTAAAAAATGATTATTAAACAAAAGAATAAAATGAGCCAAGGTATAGATGGGAGCAGATAATAATATCCCTCAAAACTTCTACAATAATTTAAATATTATCAGGATGTAAAGATTGAAATTTCAAACGAGGCCGCAATTTTTGTCGAATCACGTGTTTCTTTGTTGGCATGGGCGTCGAACTACTTTTAAGGTTCAGGTCACATGATATGAACGATTTAAAATTAGGTTAATTAGTAAATAAATTAAAAATAATACATAAAATGAGCCAAGCTACGGTAGTAGATAATAAGATGCCTCAAAGATTCCTAAATAATTGAGATATTTTTAGGATGCGAAAGGATTGAAATCCCAAACAAGATACGCAACTTTCGGCGAGGCACGTGTGACTTCTGCGCACGGGCGGTTACTCACGTTTTTTTTTGGTTAACATTGTATGATATGAACAAGCAACTAAAATAATGAAAAAAAAAACCCTCAATTAATGAGTAAAGTGAGATATGTTGTGGTAGCAGATAACCTAAGTCTCAAAAGTTCCAAAATAATATAAATATTATCAGGATGCAAAAAGATTGATAGCTCAAACACGGCCCGCACTTCGGTGAGCCACGTGCTTTTTGGTGGCATGAGCCAAGCTATGTTTCAATGGTTAATATTACAATGAGCAAGTAAAATTATATTAATAAATATATTACAAAATTACTGTATAAAATGAGCCGAGTTACATTAACAGATAAAAAAACGCCTCAAAACTTCAAAAATTATTGAAACATTATCAAGATGCAAAAGGATTAAAATCTCAAACCAGGTGTGCTATTTTTGGCGAGGCACGTGTTTCTATTAAAGAAGCGATATATTTTCAGCCGAATTTTTAGTGGATAAGAGTATAATACCTTCTACGCCCCCGGCGATCGGACTGCAGAATGTTTAGTGGACAAGAGAATTTGGGAAAAGGTCACATGTCAAGGTTGGGAAAGGGGTGTAGCATTTTTTTAATGGTAGCCATGTTGGCGACCTCAGTGAAAATAATGATCGCCAAATTGTGAAAATTGGTCGCATTTGGCGACTGGAGACCGCGAGTGTTGACCTATATTTTTCGCCCTGTGGAATGAGCTACACAGCTAGATCTTCAAGTTGATACACTACGTGCTACAGAAAACAATTTATCACAATTCATCGCAATGTAACTAAAAATAATCCAATCTTTATACAGAACGAAATTTATTTTTTAAAGGAAAACGCAAAAAGACTTACATTTTATTTCACAAGAATTATTAACAGGAGAAAATGATTGACTTTAAGTGACTCCATTTGAATTAAAAAATTATGTTCAAAACTTTTAAAAAATCTGTTTTGCTTTTCTTGAAAGTAAATCGCTATTTTTTTTAAATTTCAACCATTTATATAATACTTAATGTATAATATTAAATGTTCTACCAAATACTCTGAGACATAGTAATATATGAGATGCAGTTAAAGTCCGAGCATAAAGTGCCACAAATTCAATGTTTTAAGGACATGTATGTATTGAAAACATGCTTTTCAACCCTTTCCCACCACGATCTCAACTAAACAGCTTCGAGCCCTCCCTCCCTTCCTTCCTTCTATAACACCCATTTTCACTAAATAAATTTATAAAGATTCTTGCATCTGAGATCAAATTAAAAGAAACTGAAGATATAATCCAATTTGGTCTTAAAAGATAAGTGGAATATGCAAGTAAGAAATAAAATACTAATGGAGTTTCAAACTATAATATATAATTCAAAATATTGTAGTGAATAATCAGTAACAAATCCTAAATTAACAGTGGACTTGACCGTTAATGTTGAGACCACAGAAAATCTGGTCTGAAAGGCTTGTCAAGTGAATTATCATTTTTTCTTAGAAATAGAAATATTGAAATAGGTCGGCCACTTCCGGTAATCAATTTCATTTTTAGCTGGCGGCAAGGACCAAGTGCATCTTGTATAGAACACAGGCTTATGACGTCCCAAGAACTCAGAGTATAACATCTGGTTTTACTAAAAATGCTTTATGAAGCTTTTTAAATGCTTATTGTCCCTTTAGCCCTTTTGCGTGTTATTAAGATCGTTGAAATGCTAGTAGAGGTATTTCTAAGCATCATGTTCCTTGTAGCTTAAATTTTCAGATTCAAGAGAGTAAGTGACAAAATGAATTTGACATATGCAACACAGTTTCAGCATTCGTAAAAAAAAAGCGAATTTAAGCATTTATTTCACTTATAAAATATGTCAAATTAAGTGAAAAAATTAATGTTATTGTTTCCTATCACCATCTCAACCACTGTTATAATTTCACATGTTTTCCAATATTTCAGCAATGCTCGGCGTATCATTTCAGGTGACCCACGTGTACAAAATTGTTAAAAGTTTTATACCTGAGGTCTTTCTCTTTTAAACATAAGAAAATAAGAGCTAATTTAAATATGTGACATTGCTTTTTCTACTTAAAGCTATTGCAACTGCATATATTTTTTATTATCGCATGACAAGTACTTTTCAAGTTATTCTTTACTGTGTTGTAACTTTGTTTAATGTTTCATTTTACATTTACTGAAATGCAAAAGTTGAATGTTCATTTGAAAAAGTCTGCATTTTTATTTTTCACATATCATTTGTTAAAAAGATAATCATTTTGAAATGAATACTGCTGATCGAAAGAGAAAAATTGTATGAGTTAGAATCGAGTATTACTTTATTATGCATAATACTCTTAGTAACGATTCTTGCACTTTTTGCTATTATAGCAATTTTTACGATTTTCTTAGTTTGATTTATATGTATGATTTTTTAAAGCTTTTTAGTGAAGGTTGGACAATTACTTCCAATTTCTACGTGTATTTACTTTTTGTACTTTTCTATACTCGCTATTTTACTCTGTAAATAGGAATATAATAACTTTTTTAAAGTCAAGATCATTGACATTTGTAATTCTTGTTACAATGATGCAATATTTTAAAATTTAATACTAATCTTTTGTTTTCAATGTATGCATGTCCTTAAAACACTGAATTTGTGACACTTTATGCTCGGACTTTAACTGCATATCTCATATATTACTATGTCTCAGAGTATTTAGTAGAACATTTAATATAATACATTAAGTATTATATAAATGGTTGAAATTTAAAAAAAATAGTGATTTACTTTCAAAATTTAAAATTTTTTTTAAAAATTTTGAACATAATTTTCTAATTCAAATGGAGTCACTTAAAATCAATCATTTTCTCCAGTTAATAATTCTTGTGAAATAAAATGTAAGACGATTTTTCTTTCTTTTAATAAAACAATTATTTTTTACATATTTTTTTAATTATCTTTCCTGTACATTAAACATTTTGTAACCAATATACAAAATATCTTTGGAAAAAAAATGTCAGGCATTAAAGGGCTAATCTACAGTTGAGCTCGAACGAGAAATTACTATTTAACACGTTGACTGCCAAGCTACGAGATAACTCGTGGTACGTGAATGAGTCCACTTCGAGTTAGCTTGTAGTTCCTGGATTTGCTGAAACCGAAGCCAAATATCTCTACTTCTGCCAGAGTATGACATCTGCGCTCGAATATGTATGAAAACAGCAAATCCAGGAACTACAAGCTAACTCGAAGTGGACTCATTCACGTACCACGAGTTATCTCGTAGCTTGGCAGTCAACGTGTTAAAGTTTTACATCTACATGTTCATGTATTTCACTTAAAAAGCCTACTTTAATATTTCCTTTTCATAAATGACCATAAAACAACGTAATTAGGAAGTATATGTCACAAAAAATCACCTAATGAAAATAATTCAATTTTGATAAAAAGTGCAAATACAACCTCTGCGCTTTTAGCACACCAGTGTGTAACTTACTTTTAGTTGAATATATTTTTTAAGTACGTACGTATATTTGCAATAGTATTAAATTTTTTTTCTAACCTCAGTTTCTCTAACATGCTGGAGAGGATCAGGCAAGGGTTATTTATTGAAAATCTGGACACCCTCGAATTTTACGGCATGCGCGCTGATGTGGGATGAATTCAGTATACAAAGTTTTGTAATATTTTCATTATGACGTTATTGTATAGTATATCCTAAAGGTACGTACCTACAAATGCTTCAGTTGCATTTGCACAAGTAACACAAAAATCATTAGAAATTTTCCGGCTTGTCAATTTGTGGAGTACAAAAGAAAAATAATGCTGGAGTTAAATGCAACCCACCTCACGATTTCACCTACAAAAATATCACCTTACGGGATACATTCAAAAGCAATTGACCATGGAAATAAAGCAACTATAGTTGAACCTCATTAATTTGAGAACGCTTAAAACAAATTACTGCTAAAACGAATTACATTTTTATGCTCCACCTTATGGTGGGTTGTAGTGCACTCTTCTTCAGATAAGACAAACTGCAGTTAAGATGAACAGATTTTGAAGGTTCCTTTGAGTTTGTTTTGAAGAGGTTTGACTATAATACATATTCCATCATAATAATGAAGAAATTTTTTTTAACAAAAAGAAACATTTTGAGCTAAAATTGCAAATTAGTATGCGGGCATAAAAGATATTTATCATATCAACGAACCCTATTCTATTGAGCTAATCACATTAAAAATTATCAGTTAATTAAAAAATATTTTAAGATGAATAAATATTTAGACAAAGAGCAGTTTAGAAAAAAAAACAGATCTTTGTCGCTGAAAAATGCAACCTCATTCAATGCATTCAAACAATAATACTACATTAACAAGATCCTCTACACACCGGGAAAATGTACAAAACAGATGTACAAAACAAATGTACAAAACAGAAATTGGGGCATATTTTGAGGGCCTGGACTAACATCAAAATGTTATAAATATGGAAAACTACTTAAAAACCCGAATTACGTTAAATTAATAGTAAAAATGAATTGTTCAAGAATTGCAACTGCACTTATTTAGGTCCGATATTTGAAGCGGCGTTGGTCTATTTTCCTTTTTCTAATCAAGTCAAAATTCAAAACCAGGCGTCATGAAATTTTAGTTCATCTATAAATACACAGTTCGGTTGAAAATATAATTAGATCTAAGCATACCTTAGAACTTTCTTTAGTTTTCTTTTTTTTCGTAAGTTTTTTCTCTTCCTCGATTCCATCGAAGCTGGGTGGCTGTACAGGCGATTTGAAACCAATAGCATAAACTAGAAAAGCGCAAAAAACTACAGCTACTATTGGAATAGCATACAAAAGGTTCAGAGAATGTATAAACTCGAAGTCAATCTTATTAATCATCTTGACTAATCTTTATAAAAATTGAAAATATTGCATCGGCGTTCAATGCACTGCCGAAGAACAAGCTGACGACAATTTCAAGCTGACGTAAACGCGTCAACTCAAGTGTTGCCACTAGCTGATGAAAATTTCCTTAGGTAAATAAAAACAAACTTAGAAATCCCTGCGGAGCATCTTTTATGTTTTTGCGGTCGTTTCGAAGCTTGGCCAAATTATTCATTTTTCTTGAGTTTTCTCCACTCAAGATAATAAAAATGTCTATTTGATTGAAGCCCTAGTATCTTGATCAGTCAACCCCTTGTCAGGCTCTGTTGCTGGATGTCAACACTAAAGTCCCTATATGAGAACAAAGGTGCTTTAGGGCCGAATTCAAGTGAAACACCATTGCAATCGCTTCGAAGCGATCGCAATTGCAATCGAATTAGAGGCCGGAATTCAAGTTAAAATCGGTCAATCGCAAATCACCATTGCATTCGCAAATTCCCAAGTTTGTATTCAAGTGAAACGTTGCAATCGCTACGAGATGCTATTCTATCGTAATTCGACTTCCAGTAGCGATTGCAATTGCGATTGCCTCGAAGCGATTGCAATAGTGTTTCACTTGAATTCAGCCCCAAATCTGAAATAGAGGGCATCTAAAATATTTTCAGCAGAGAGAGGATTGGTTTTTATTACATAGAAAAACTATGTATCTCGGGCTCACACGAGAGCTGGTCACAAATGTTTCAACCCTTCATTCTGGAATATTTCCGGTTGGTTGTCTCGAATCTTCCTCTTTCCCGAACCACCGAAAGTAATCCTAAATTGCATTCTTTAGTTTTTAATTAAAAAAAATCAGAGGGTAGGCTCTCGTGCAGATCTTCAAGCCCCTATCCTCATTACGTTACGGAAGATCGTCCGAATTTGAGTTATTGAAACTTTAGTTTGAAAAATTTCCGAGAGAGAGTTTCAGATTTCACCCTTTCCTCCTACGTCACCAAAGCCTGCCTATTACAGTTACGTTTCTCTGACTTTTATTTCGAAAGATTCCTTGGGGAGATCCCATATAACTTCCCTCTCTTAACATCATCAAAGACTGCCTAAAATTCCAATTTATGGAACTTTAGTTTCTAAAAGTTTTCCTCGGAACAAAGGCGGATCCAGCTTCTGGTTAAGGAGGGGGCCATTTTCGGAAAGGGGCGGTCATAGTGCAATTTTTGTGCAAACAATGGATGTTTTGGCAATTTTTTTGTAATGTAAGTCCCAAAAATGCAATTTTTGCTATATTTGGTCGGTTAAGGGGAGGGGGGTCATGACCCCCGTCACCCCCTCTGGATCTCCGCCTTCATAGGAATGTGTCCAAACTTCAGCAAACGTTACAAAGATGGTCTTCCATATGCGGCTCGTACAGGGGCAAGGGGGGCGACTGTCCCCTCACTTTCAAAAGTGAAGGGGCTTCGCCCCCTCACTTTTCACGGTTAAAAAGTAATGACAGAGTAAAAAATGATTTTTTATTCAGTGGATTGATTAATTCACTGTAATACTGCAACTGATAATTGGAATTCTTTTCATGCTATTTCATAAGATTGAATGAAAATCAACCAGCCAGGTTCATTTTTGAGGCCGTATTCCGCATTTATTTGAACTCAATTAATCATCAGGGTCAAAATCCATTGTTTTAGCCAAATTGTAGCAAAAAACGAAACCTTTAAAGGTGCTGCATCCTCTAACTCTCCCCTCCCCCCATTTCTTCCGTTCGATCCCCTCTCCCGTGTTTCCTTTGACCTCCCACTTTTTCGGTGCACCAGCCGCCTATGTAAGGTAGATAACTGAACTCTAAACCATCAATTTAAATCTTAAGAAGTTCCAGACCAACGATTCTCAATGTGTAGTCCTTAGTCCACAGGTCACGTGTGACTCACCGAATCCTCTAAATGTAAACTAAAATATTTTACAACAAAAGTGGTACAAAAAACAATATGTGCTGAATTTATGTAAATACACACAAAAGTGTAATTTACATCAAATTTCTTTCTTCCAAAAAAGTTGAAAAATGAAAACTTAGTAGTTTATATTTACCCCAGAGTGCATTTTTATAGAGGAAACTTTTGAATTGAGCGTCAAAAATAACAGAAGAGGTGAAATTCATAAATGAATATTCTTATTAGCTTTCCATGTGACAAGTTAAACTTAAATAGTTAAAATCAATTAGTTAGCATTCGTAAACTTGTTGGGAAAAATGTAAGATCACTTAACTTTCTTTCACAATATCATTTTAAAACCATGATGATGCCTTCAGTTATTGTTTTTAAACACGCGGAACTCTCAGGGGTCTTTTCCATGTGTTTAAGTAGTTTCCACACACCGAAGTACCACTAGTGTAGTAATAAAGCTAAATTTCCATCTACCTCATGTTTTCTTTTTCCTCCGACCCCAATTGTCCCTATCAAAGCATCAGCATTTCACAGCAAAGTAGAGAAATATACATGAACCGCCGAAAACTGTTTCAAACAGAAGAAAAGCTAAAATAATAGAGGGAGATTTAAAATATTGTAGTAAAAATGTCACCTGTATTTTTTTAATATTTGAAAATGAAAAAAGAAAGTAAAACAAAACTTTATCAAGACATTCAAAAGGCACGATATTTAAAACAAAGTAAAATTAAAAAATGACCTAACGGATCACTGCAAAATTGTATTACCTTATAGCCAGTGGTGTATATATGTAAAATTTTGGAGGGAGCCGATATGACCAGGCGGAGCCTCTCCCCCAACCCCACCAGTTTGCAATATAAAATTATTGGACGGTTGTAGTGCCAGATTTTCAATTTTTTGGAGGTGGGTCAATTTTTCCGAGAAGAAAAAGAGGAACTGGGAGGCTTTAGCTATATTTGGAACTTATTTTTCAAAATTGAAATAAATTTTAGGCTTTCTTTAATGACGTTAGTGGCTTGGAGCTTTTTTAGGAAGTTTCTGAAACTAAAGCTTTAAAAAAGGAGCTCTACACCCAGTGGCGTAGCTAGGGGTTGGCAGGAGTGGCTCTTGCCACGGGCGCAGCAGCCAAGGGGGCGGCATTTTGACCGATTAAAAAAAATTTTTTTTTGGTTAAGTCGAAACAGACTGAAAAATTAAAATTTGATAGACACCCCGAGCAGCGCAAACTGCGTCCCCACGCTACAAGACAAACTATACAAAATGTGCATTTTTGCTTTGGTAGATTTCGGTTGGATTTTCTGATGTTAGCTTAAATCTATCTGGCAGGATAGAATTTAGTTATATGGGGTCTGAAGTCTATAATAAGCTGATCAGAAATCGACCGGTCTTTTAAAGAGATTGAAACAAACCTTTCCTCTCCGCTTTTTTCCAGTCCCTTTTTTTTTTCACGATATCACTTCAACTTATCAATTACATACTATACTTCGGAAATAACGATCTACAATTTTAAAAATTGGCGAGCTTTTGCTGAAAACATGCAATTTTACGATGACAGAAGCTTAACTCCCCTGTTGGTAACAATTTTTCTGTATTTCTTCAAAACGGGAGGGGGAGGTTTCTAAAAAACGACTATATTGCAAATTTCGCGATTTTAAAAATTTGTACCAAAAGCCTACATTAAATGAAGATTCCAAAAATGATCAGCACAAGTACAGCAGCGTGCGATTTTGAACGAGCAACGTTTTCAAACGCTGTTTGGTGCAGGAGGTTAGAAGGTTCAAAAAAAGAAAATAAACAAATTTTAAAAAAAACGACAAATAAATCTTTTTTCAGTGAGTTTCGATTTCGTATTTTGAATTTTTTCTATTTTATACGTACTTTAATGAAGTGCTCTCACTTCTAACCTATGTATAGTACTATGTTCTTTATACTCATTACCGTTTTAGAATTGTGGGAGGGATTTAGCTCGATTTGTAACCACGCCAGTGCAATATGTTTTGTGCTCTTTCTATTGTAAAAACAAAAAAAAAAAATCTATTGTTTCTCATGTATACTGAACAAGGAAACGGCTAGTGAATGTTGAGGGAAGATGCATGTATACTATACGCTACTTCAGGGGGGCAAGCCACTCTTTTCAAAACGGTACATAAATATACGTGTTAATCTTTTTTTTTTTTTAATTATTCTCAGTTCAAGCACCGTCGTTATGGTACCCGATAATACCTTCCCTATTTTTAGCCCATGTTTGTACACGCTGTATTGAAAAAAAAAAAAAAAATCAAGAAAATACATCTGGTACTTTCTTAAAGCCAGGGAGGGAACAATTGCCTCTCCTAACTCCTCATATATATTTTTTAATTATTTATTTTTATTGTTTTTAATACATGTGCTAATATTAATAACATTAATATTAGTAATAAATAACGGCGGTTCTCTGGATTATTTAAAATACTAAGAAGGAAAAGTATTTATTCATAAAGGGTCATTCCACGTCAAATCGCCTAAGGCTATGTGCCGTCATGTCTCAGATTTTGTTCAATATTTTTTTACGGATGGATACCTATGAGATAAACTCAAATTAATTTTTTTAGATTTTTTGAATAAAAATTTAGGGTTGTAGAATTTTTTGAAATTTTGATTTTTTCAGAATTTTTGCTTTTTTATTTTTGGTATGCATTTTGAAAAAGCTCTATAACTTCCTCATTTTTCATTCAAATAAGCCAGTTTACGTATTATTTTAAAGCTAATTATTTTCTCCTTCAATATTAGTGACAAAAATGAGATTGTGAAAAATAGAATTTCGCCAATGGTCGTCTGAAGTCAGATTTTGTGTTTTTTCAATTGGTATGTTCAATAGGTCATATCTCCGGAGTACCAACTAAGAACTGCCCAATTTTTTTTTCAGTGATGACAACATCATATACTTTTTATGTATAAAAAATTAGGAGGGTGTTTTTCGTTGTTTTGGAATAAAAAATTCAAGTGTGTTTTTTTCAGTTGGTATGATTAATAGGTCATATCTCCGGACTACCAACTAAGAACTGCACGACACTTTTTTTCTGTTATGACAACATCATACCCTTTTTATGTATAAAAAATTGGGAGGGTGCTTTTTGTAGTTTTGGAATAAAAAAATCAAACGTGTTTTTTCAATTGGTATGATCAATATGTCATATCTCCGGATTACCAGCTAACAACAGCGCCATTTTTTTTCTATAATGAAAACATCATAATGTTTTTATGATCAAGATATTAGAAGGGTGTTTTTTGTTGTTCTGAAATTAAAAAAAAAATATTGAATTTTTGAAACAAATTTCTTTAAAAAGCAATAAGTTTAAAAATTCCGTAAAATTAAAAAAAAAAAAAAAACAAAACAAAACAAAAAACTATGCTATCACAAGGACCACCCACGACATGGCAGCTGAATGGCATTTCTTTGCCACGAGTC
Organism: Uloborus plumipes; assembly: GCA_038373865.1. Lineage (NCBI taxonomy): Eukaryota > Metazoa > Arthropoda > Arachnida > Araneae > Uloboridae > Uloborus > Uloborus plumipes. Next base: position 50,817 of record JAXGGA010006742.1, read on the forward strand.
ATGGCAAGAATGCATGCAATGGAGTAGGGGGCACAATAAAACGGCTTGCAATAAGAGCAAGTCTTCAAAGTTCAAAGAACTGTCGAAGGACAGATTTTAAATGCACACGATCTATTTCAATTTGCCTCTCAAAACATAAAGGGGATACAGATGTTTTTCGTTACAGCAGTGGAAGTGGTTGCAAATGAAGATTTTTTAAAGCAAAGATATGAAATAGCCTTAATAATAGTAGGCAGCAGAGAGAATTACTTCTTCAAGCCATTAGACACGAAGGGTATAATAGTGAAGAAGGTTTCTGTGTTTGAAAAACCTTTTGTTGCCACTGTCGGAACATCGTAGAAATAAAGATTGTTATTCATGAAATTTTTATGCTTTCATTTGATAACAAATTATAAAATGTTACGTAGATTTCAGAGTAATGGAAACCAAACATAAAAATTTTCCAACCACCATCAAGAGCTCGCGAGTCTTTCTTTGTCAAACTAACTTTTCACTACCAAAGCATGCAAGCAATAGAACAATATAAAACTACCATCAAGTATTTGAATGTAATAAATGGGATACATTTTCATCTGCTTGTGACGTGTGATGCTGAGTAAATCTCAAATTTAAGTTTCAAAAGTTGATTTTAAAGTAAAGTTTTTTGCAAAAAACATGTTATATTTTTATTTCAAAATAACAAAAAACTTCGTTCTAATTTCTTGATCATAAAAACATCATGATGTTTTCATTATGGAAAAAAAATGGCGCAGTTGTTAACTGGTAATCCGGAGATATGACCTATTGATCATGTGCATTTAAAATCTGTCCTTCGACAGATCTTTGAAGACTTGCTCTTATTGCAAGCCGTTTTATTGTGCCCCCTACTCCATCGCATGCATTCTTGCCATAACTCGTGGCAAAGAAATGCTATTCAGCTGCCATGTCGTGGTCTTCCTTGTGATAGCATAGTTTTTTTTTTTTTAATTTTACGGAGTTTTTAAACTTATCGAAAACTTGATTTTTAAAGAAATTTGTTTCAAAAATTCAATATTTTTTTTAAATTTCAGAACAACAAAAAACACACTTCTAATATCTTGATCATAAAAACATTATGATGTTTTCATTATAGAAAAAAAAATGGCGCTGTTGTTAGCTGGTAATCCGGAGATATGACATATTGATCATACCAATTGAAAAAACACGTTTGATTTTTTTATTCCAAAACTACAAAAAGCACCCTCCCAATTTTTTATACATAAAAAGGGTATGATGTTGTCATAACAGAAAAAAAGTGTCGTGCAGTTCTTAGTTGGTAGTCCGGAGATATGACCGATAGATATTAATCATACCAACTGAAAAAACACACTTGAATTTTTTATTCCAAAACAACGAAAAACACCCTCCTAATTTTTTATACATAAAAAGTATATGATGTTGTCATCACTGAAAAAAAAAAAATTGGGCAGTTCTTAGTTGGTACTCCGGAGATATGACCTATTGAACATACCAATTGAAAAAACACAAAATCTGACTTCAGACGACCATTGGCAAAATTCTATTTTTTACAATCTCATTTTTGTCACTAATATTGAAGGAGAAAATAATTAGCTTTAAAATGATACGCAAACTGGCTTAATTGAATGAAAAATGAGGAAGTTATAGAGCTTTTTCAAAATGCATACCAAAAATAAAAAAGCCAAAATTCTGAAAAAATCAAAATTTCAAAAAATTCTACAACCCTAAATTTTTATTCAAAAAATCTAAAAACAATAATTTGAGTTTATCTCATAGGTATCTATCCGTAAAAAAATATTGAACAAAATCCGAGACATGACGGCACGGCCGAATATTTAAATTAGTCAATTTGACGTGGAATGAGCCTAAAAAAAAAATTGGAGGCCTAAAATAGTAAACTTCTATTTTTCCTGTAAGCAAGGAGTCGTATTTATTTAGTCAATTTTAGATTAATTATGCTTTTTATATTTTCTTTGATTTCCTAATTACAATAGAATCAATGCTTTGACTTTTATTTAAAATGAACAAATTATGTTTATTTTATACATTCTTCTAGTGTTTTAAAACAAATTCTATTGAAAATAAAAGCTGTTGTGTGGAAAAAAAAACACAATAGGTTCAATTGCAAGAATTATTTGCTTTTTTGAATTTAAGTGAAATGATGGGGAAATGTAGGAACGCCCCGAACTAAAATTGTTGGAAAGACAAAATTCTCAAATTCAACAAAAAACTTATGAAAAATAAAACTTGAATTTTACCCAATAATACGAACAAGCAGACATATCATGCACATATAACATGAGGGGGAACACTGAGCATCGTTAAAAATGCTGAAAGAAAGAAAAAAGAAAAAAAAAAAAGGTTGCAACATTATCTGTAAATATTTCGAATAAAAAAAATCAAAATTTTGGAGTAAGGACATTTTAGGAGGTCACAATGATCTCCCATCGGAGAGACCTCTACGGGGGGGGGTGGCGCAATTTTTTAACTTCGCCACGGGCGCTGGGCCCTCTAGCTTCGCTACTGTCTACACCTGAAATTTTTCGAAATCGAGGCTGTAAAAATGCAATTTTAGTTATCTTTGATGACGTTAAAGATGAGGGTGGGAATCAGGTGCACTCACTTGTAAATTTTTCATAATTGAAATCATATAATAGTACAATTTAAGGATCTCTTTGGTCTCGTTAAGGGTCACGCCCTTTAGTTTCCGTGTTTGGAGCCACGCTTGAATTCCATTAGGAACACTGATCCTCAGTGGCGTATATAGGTTTTTATTTCGGAGGGGGCCTATATATTTAAGCTTATTCCCCCCCCCCAACTTTCTTTTTTTTTCACTATTTCTGTAAGACAGGTAGAAATGTTCAAATTGAATTAAAATATTGTAATTTTTGGAAAAGATAGAAAATTACGAAGTTTTGGATTCCCTCCAAAACTTTTTTCAAAATTGAAATTATTTATGCTACCTTTGATGACGTTGGAGGATCAAGACTCCTCTGGGAAACTTACTGAAACTTAAATTCTAAACACGCAATTTCAGGCTATCTTTAGTGACGTTAAAGGAATTGAGAAGACTCGGGGCATCTCTCCTGAAATATTTTGACACTGAAGCACAACTCAGGATATATTTCTTCATGATAGAGTAAAAGAAAAGAAGATGAGTTTTTTTTGAGCTGAAGTCTCATTTAAGTTATCTTTGGGAAGTAAAAGTTCAAAGACCCTCCCCTGAAAGATTTTCGATATATAGATGCGCAATTTCGCGTTCTCTTTGGAGACGTTAAGAGACAAAAAGTGGTTAGGGATCTCCCTTCGAAAATTTTCAAAATTGAAACTTAAGCCATCTTTACTTTAGACCATCCTTTGGTAGTAACTTTAGCAAGGACTCTCTCCCGAAATGTTTAGAAATTAATGTTTTAAAAACATTTTTATTTCGGTTATCTTTAATGCCGCCAAGAGAAGAGGCAGGATTCAGGCGCTGTGCCCTGAAATTTTGCGGCATTGAAGCTTCAAGAATGCAATTTTAAGCTCTATTTTTTGAAACTGAAGGTTCAAAATTTTACTTTTAGCAGAAGTGCCCATTACCCCCGAGCACAAAAACTTATCATCCAAGAATTCTACGAAGATCCCTCTAAAAACCAGAGCCACACGTGAAAGAAAAAGAAAACAGAAACTTTTTAAAACGCACGTTAAAAATAATTCAATAGCGCCGCTTATGCCATGATTCTTGATAGGAACAACTACTTTTAGGCTTTGTGTGACAACATTTAGGATAATAAAAGGATTTAGGGAATCTTCCGGAAATTTTTGGACATTGAAACTAATTCGGGAGCTCTCTCTTTTCTAAAAACACATTTTAGAGCTAAAGACTATAGAAAAGTAAGGGGGATATCAACTACCGTTAACTGTTTGAATTTTAAATCCCTAAAATGCCATTTGAGGCAATGTTTGACCAAGGTATTGAAGAAGAAGCGGGAAAAGAACTGTTTTCCGAAAATTTTTGGACATTGAAGTCTTGAAACTGCAATTAAATTTCACGTTGTAAAGGCGAAATTTTAAGATTTCTTTGGAATCTTTGAGGGGGTCATGAGCCTTCTTTAAATTCATGCTTGGCGGATTTACGGGCCTCGATTTTATACCTTAAACCCGCCACTGAGAGGTACTCTATTCTTCATTTACGATTTCACCACTGGTAAAGAGATTGAAAATTATGTGGCCCTTCTAGCTCGGCTTGGACTTCTACCTCTTTTCGATTTTTTTTTCTTTTTCTTTTTGTTTTGTTCAGCTGAAAGCTTGGAAATTATTTGCGAAAAAACTAAATCCGAAAATGATTGCACTTTATCTTAAATTTCTTGCTGGGAGGAATACTTACACTTTATTTTAAATTTCTTGCCGGAGAGGAATGATTACACTTTATTTTAAATTTATTGAGTGCAGCAATATTTTAAAGACACTTATTTCCTAACTGACTAGAAAAAAAGGGGAATGAGAATAAAGAGAGAAACGTAATTTGCTGACTAATAATCTACATGTGTTAAATATTTTTCATTTAAAGATTTCTCTTCAAAATGATTAGGATTTTTTTCCATGCGTTTTCTAATTGAAATATCTTCATTTTCCCTAGACACGTTCTTTTTTCTCTTGAGTAAAGCGCAAGGGCTCCCTGACCCTCTTGGGCTGCCTGGTGCCATCTAACGAATTATTATTAGCAATAATAATTTATTTATTTATGTATTTCAAGCTAAAAGTATGTAAATAATTTAAGAATAAACTCAAACCGAATAATAATAACCACCTTTTTTAAAATAAAAAAAAAATCCGAATTTTTTTTCGGGAGGGGGGGAGCATAGGAGGGAAAGATCCTCTGGGGCCCTCCCTTATATATGTTACGGCCAAAGCCCGAAGTCGGCCAGTTCGCGAAATGGCCAATATCGCCTCAAAATGACCGGCCAAAGTCCGATCTTTCCTTGATTTCGGGCTTTGGCCAGCCAGTTCGCGAACTGGCTAGAGGCGATCGGCCAAAGTTAGAAAAAAAGGTAGTGACACATGTTGTGTGTCATGACTTTTTTCACATGTCACATTTTGTGCTTGTTTACCATAATGCTAATGATAATCACATTTTATCTGCCACAGAGCAGGGGCGGATACAGAAATAATTTTGTGGGGGCCCAGAAAAGTAAAAAGTGCTTCTCCCCTACATTTTTTATAAAAAAAATTCTCATAAAGTTCCTCTAAATAAAAAAAGGGGAGGGGGAGAAAAAAAACTTAAAGTCAATTAATCCACTCTAAAGTGCAGGAGAATGACATAGGGTGAGTTCTGGTAAGTGCGTCCACGGGGTAAGTGCGTCCACTGAGAATTATACGAACACTGTCCTGAAATGGCTTCTGCAACACATCGACTATGTTAGACAACTGTCTAATGATAATTTCTATAGGTAGAATTCAGGCCTGGATTCAATAGACGAAACACAATCAGAGACAACTTAAATGTCTTCAAAAAAACTCTTAAGTAAAGATTGAGAAGGTTTTGTTTCAGTTTCTCTTGTAGTCATACCAAGCAATTGAAGTCAAGATATGCAAGTTGTTTCCTTTGGGTAATAGCTACTAATAACATACATGAGGTATTTTGATCAAATACTCTTACTAAAATTTGTTTATATGACGGTACGCACTTTCCCTTTCTTTAAAGTAAGGTGGGGGTAAGTGCGTACCATTATGATGGGGCAAGTGCGTACCACTATCATGAGGCATATGCGTACTATTATGCGAAGCAAGTGCGTACCATTACGTGGAAAATCCGACTCTCGAAATTCACCTTTAATTTTGCTTATAACTCTTTTATAAGCCGATTATAAATCCGATGTCATTTCCATCAAGTATTTATATTTACATTGAATGCGGCATAAGATTTCAATTTTATTTATTACCTCTGAAATATATTGACTTTTAGATATCAGTTAGTAAATTTTTCATTGAAAATAGCAATCATAAGCTGTACTTAATTTAAAACAGAATGACAAATGAAGCAATGAAATTAAGTGAAACACTGAATAAGACACCAACTGATTCAAGAAACGAAGGTGGAGTAATGAATAAATTATAGTTAAGAAAATTAAGAACACCTTATAAAAACCTATTTCAATGTACAAGAAAAAAAAATACAAGTATCATATCATGATCAATTCTTTTCTTTTCTTTTTTTTGCTATTTGTGTTTTTTCTTACTGTTGCTGATTCTAATAAGAAAAATATTTCAAAACCGTATTTATTCGAAAAAAAACGAATTGTTCACTCAGGTCACATAACGATCTACCATATAAATAGAATGAAAGAAAATCACAGGGGTACGCACTTACAACAACGCTATTGGACACACATGTCTCATCTTACATTTAAGAAGGGGTAAGTGCGAACCCTGGCTTAAACACAGACTGATTGATGTATTGAACTAAAATAAACTATGTAGACTATAAGTGATTATTACTAAATAAAAACAACTTACATTTGCTCACTTGGTCTTATTAAAAGGACAAAGGAAGAATCACAAACACAACAATCTCAATCTTCAAATCACAGTTGTTCGCAAGACACGTGGGATATCACTGATTGCGTTTCATCCATGCAAGCAAGTGCTGATCTTTAGTTTTAGGAATTATCCCAAGGCAACTACCTAACATATTTAACATGTGCCAGAAGTTTTTTCCTGTTCATATTCACATAATTTAAGGTGGACGCACTTACCCCGCTAGGTAGGGAAAGTGCGTACCTTAGAATAGGTGTCATAAACCAGGTCACAAAACCTATGTTTATGGTTTATTTGACATAGTACATGCTTGAAAATCTTAGTAAAGATTCTGGAAAGAAAACTTAAAAAAAAAAAATTGTGAGTGTACAAGATTTTTCAACAGAGCAGCATCCTTGAGAACATGAACTTTGAAAAAAAGGGTACGCACTTACCAGAACTCACCCAACGTGTACTAATTTACTTCGAATGTGTGGCGAATTTTTTTTTTTTTTTTAACATTTTAAGTCGATCAACTATTAAACCAGTGGTTCCCAGCATGGGGGCGATTGCTCCTGAAGGGCGATTAGACTCCTCAAAAGGGCGGTAAATTCTTAAAGGACGATGGGCATTTAGAAGAGAAGAAACAGTAGAAACAAAACTAGCGAAAACCGAAATTGTAAGCATGTACGAAACCGGTTGTTCAGAGTTGATTGGAGTGTCTTGAGCTAGGTGGCGTCTTCTGATGACATTAATTAACGAAGAAATTAATTAAAATTCTATAATATATTTTTCGCGCTTTTTGAATTCGAATGAAACTAATTGAACTTAAAATTAAAGTTCAAGAGCTTCCTCCTTGCACCTAGGATGAACCTTAGGAAGTATTTTGTCATTTATTGCTAATTTTATAAATTTTCAAATTGTCAATTTGCTTTAATTCAAATTTTTAGTTTTAACGATTTTAGTTCCCCCAGAGTCTAGTGTAGAAAAGAACATAATATTTCTTGAAAAATGTACTTCTGTTTTTTGAAAAGTACGTTGAAAATTTTAGATGTTTCCCTTCAAATGCTTCAGTTATATATCAGTTCACTTTGCGAAAGTAAAAAAGAATAAAGGTATTTTAAGTTTAGAAGTGATTGGTTATAATTGCTTTTGCTTTATTGAGTACATTTTACTTCAAATTAAAGTTAGGTACTCATATTTTTAATAATATCGATGTTCAATTGAGCCAACTTATTGTTTTTTAGAGGAAGGGAGGGGAGGGGGCGATAGGTGTCAGTCAGCGTCTTGAAGGGGGCAATGAGCTCAAAAAGGTTGGGAAACATTGGATTAAAAATTATGTCAAATGATTCGATATTATTTAACCTAATTAGTAAATGATGCACGGTATTATTTCGAAACAACTGAATATGATTTAAAACAAAAAATTATCAATACGAAATCGTCATTTTTTCCATCGCAGATGAATTAATGAATGAATCGTGATATATATTATGTACCATTGATTTCGCAAACCCTGAGTTTTATGTATTCTTTTACTCTGTCTAATCCCCTGATTGCTATATTATTCCCATAGCAAACATAAGTGATGTTATTCAAATATGCTGTGCGTGAACTTTTTTTAAAAGCATAGTTCAACATTTTTGCGAATGTTATGGAGAAATTAAAAAGCAATTGAACATTAAACACAGAGTAAAATTATTTTTATCCCTTTGGAAGCCCCCCCCCCCCTCCTACAATCCGCTACTGCCACAGAGTAGTTTTTGGGACGAATCCGCACTCTTAGGCACCTAGGATCGTCCATCGGAAAAAAGGCCAAGGTGGGTAGTAGCGTGAAAATCTCACAATACTTGAAAACTCATGGTCTCTTATGAAAATTTCCTCCCCCTTGGAAAAAACAAACTAACAAACAAAAATATAATCACATTATCTACTGAATTAATTTATTACAGAAAATTATGAGTGTCAATATTTGACACAACAAGACGAACTGTTATGGCATTTCGAATATTGCACAAAAGTTTTATTTTTACATCTGCAGCGATTTATTGAGCACTTGGAAGTGCAACTGCATCGAACGGCAAGCACATCGCACATTGGCCAGACAGTTCTGGCCACTTCGCGAAGTGGCCGGCCAAAGTCGCATATACGCAATTCGTTTCCAGTACATCGGACATTGGCCACACGCCCCGGCCAATGCTTGAAGTGGCCGGACTTCGGGCTTTGGCCGTAACATATACACTTTTGAAAACAATGTTAATAGGGAGTAGGCTTTTTTTTAAGGATTCTTTTTTTGAGCAAACACGAACCGAACACCTACTTTTGAAAAATCTTTCTCGATTTCGGGGGGGAGGGGGGCTCGCCCCCCCTTAAATACGCCCTTGCTGATCCTGAATTTTTGTTATTAATCTGGCACTGAGAAGCATCCATTTTGTTTCATTTCGCCACTGGTAAAAATATAAAAAGTAGCTGCCCCCTCCCTAACTTGGCAATTATGACTGCTCACTTCTCTCGTAGGGGCTTCCGTCAGCTGAAAGCTTTGAAATTATATACGGTATACCAAAGGTCAATCGAGTTACGTTTTATTTAAACGCTTTTTCTTGTTTTTGGGATAGACCCGGGCCCGATGGGCTCACCCTTTAGAAACGCCCTTGACCTCAGTCCAAAGCGATAAAGGTTTTTACTATACTCGCAGATACTTGTAATTAAACAAACTAAAATATAAGGATGAAAACTAAAAATCTTTTTTTTTTTTACTTCAATTCTAAAAAATTCCAAAGGGACACCCTAGATCCGTTATACTTATGCAATCAAAGATCGTCTAAAACTGTTTTTGAAACTAAAATGTCCAAAAATTTTCCTTTTCGATTTTTATCAAAAAGGGTTACAAACATCTTCGAAGGACTCTCTTCCATTTCGAAGGTTTTTCGGATGAGTCTTGAGACCCCCCTCCCCCCAAGTAAAATTTCCTATCGCCAAAAATAGTGCTGCCAGGACTTTAATTACGAAATTTTCGGGAAAGATTTCCCGAACTTTAGAACTTTTAAACCCCGATTTTAGAACTTTAAGTTTCCGAGTTTCATTTAAAATTCTGAGGAAAAAAAAAAGCCTGAGGCTTACAATCGATTTTTCAACACTTTAATCTCAAAATATTTCTGGGAATTTGTCCGAACGACCTCTGCCCATATCAGCACCACAAATCAGATAAAGTCTCTATAGAAGGAATTTTGAAAAAATTCCTGGGCGAATCTCCTTACTCACTATTTTTGCGCGGATAACTACACTTAATGATTCACATTGCTATTCCACCTTCTTTGCATATATAACGCAATTCTCCTGATATATGTGTATTATTTTATCAGACCTTGATTTCTTATAAAATGAGTAGTACGTGGGCGACCGAGCCCCGCTCGGTTAAAAAAAGAGGTTTGAAATAGTGTTTTTTTCTAAAGTTTTTTTTTTTCTAAAGTACTTATTTAAATAAACCTGAAAAGCATTTTAAAGTCCTTGGTTGCAATTACGCATTTAAAACAGCCATAATTTATTTTAAAAAACACAACCTTATTTGGACAAGACATCATCATCACAACTTTATTTAAACCATGCGCACCGTAAAATCACAACACGGGGCCTCGGTGGCCTAGAGGCAGAGTATTCTCATCGTAAGCAAGTGGTCGCGGGTTCGAGTCCCACCCTGCCCATGGATGTTAGTTCAACCTGTCTGTGCCGTAAAGGCCTGTGCTCGTCAGGAGGCAAGACGCATAGTACGCAATCCTCATGTATGTCGAAGTTCATGGCTTCTGTTTGGGCAATTCCACGAAAAGTGGTCCTAACACACCAAAATTTTTTCCCCCCATAATACAAAAACAAACCTTATTTTTTGACAAAAAAATATCTACTCTTTTCGATTCCAGCATCAATTTTAAGATAAAATTTTTCTTTTCTCATATTTTAGCCTTGTTTAATAACATTGAGACAAATTTTAAAAAAACGCATTATTAGTGAAAAAATGTCAGAGAATTTTTTTCATCTAATAATCAATTTTTTTTTTGGAAAAACTATCAAATATCATGAACGTAGATCCTTTAGTATGATTATATCTCATATTTTTTGTAATAAAGTGTTTCATAAGTTTTTAACCCCTCAAAATATGCAGGTTACTTTTTTTTGGTCACACACGTAAGGCAAAAGATAGAAAAGTTTCCCCCCAAGGTCTAATTTGGGGACTAAAAGAAAACTATCTCATATTATAAATTAACTTGATACATAACACCTGTAACCTGACGTACATCTTCATCCATTCGGCAGAAACGTTTTAACGAAGCTCTTTAAAAGCTGTCACACACGTAAGACTTTTGAATGGTTTACCTTAACCCTTCACTGCACGGTGTGCCCGATCTGGCACAAACCAAATAAACCCTCATATATTCCAATGACTTTTTAAATGCAGTTAAACTGAGTTTTACGCCCCTTTTGGAACATTTCTATAACAGTTTAGTGTGATGTTTATGTACTAGTTAGTTGCACTAGTCTAGGTATTACAGTTCTTTCTTTTGAAAAAAAGAGTGTCGGCATTTCCGTTAGAAGTGTGTTTAGTCATTATTTCCTTTGTTCTAAAAATGTTTTAATACACATAGTGGCAAATTTGTTTGTACCACTTATGGCACAAAACACATTGTAGATTATTACACTTATCGGTATACAAAGCATATGCTATGTGCTTTGTGCCATATGTAGAACAAACAATTAAAACATCATTTTTGGTGCACCTTTTGAAGATAAATTTTTTTCTTCATTTTTCCTGAACTCAGAGTTATTAAAAGGTAACATATGACTTTTTTCATGAAAATATAAAAATCGTGCAGTGAAGGGTTAAGAGTCAGGTCTTTGTTTGAGAAACTTTCCCAGGATCCGATTTTTTTAATTTAATTTTTTTTTTGTTAATCTCCTCTGATTACATGTAACATGTTATATAAATAAATTATAAAATAACCTATATATAATTCGTATACAAATGAGAATTAATTTCGTCTTCATTCTTTATTTTGTGAACACATCTTTGCAATTTAATTATTTACTAGCGGCAATGTCCAACAAAATCAGATCTTTCGTTTAGGGCAAAAAATCAAATATTAAACAAGTGGTTCCGTCCGGAACTGAACGAGCCTACTTTCCCGTTTGCCAATTTCAAACTTCAAATTTGGTAAAATATTCATCCGAAAGATAATGGGTACGTGGGGGGTGGGGGGTGGGGGGCAATTCGAAAAGTCAAACATGAGAATTAATTGTCCTCGCCGAGATCTTTCTAACAAAAAAAGTTTGTTCAAATCAGACTGTTTAACTCAAAAGTAATTAGCGGAGGACCAGTTGTTTGAGCGGTTCAAAGTTGAACAAAAAAGGGCTCAAACCAAAATATTAAATGTGAGAATTATTTATCCTCGCCGAGATTATTAGAACAAAAGAAAAAAAAATGTTCAAATCGGATTGTTTACTCAAAAGTTGTTAACGGGGGACAGGTTGTTTGAACGGTTCAAAGTTGAACGAAAAATTGTTCAAATCTGAAAGTCAAATATGAGAATGAGGTCTCCTCGCCGAGATCTTTCGAACAAAAAAAGTTTGTTCAAATCGGACTGCTCACTCAAAAAATATTAGAAGAGGGGGGGGGGGCAGGGGGAGGGGGGGAGGGGGTAGAGACAGACAGACACATATATAATGCTGATAGCATTATATCAGTTGTGGAAGTTGAATTGACTTTAAAATGAAGACATGCTGCACGCGGTCACACACGTAAGGCTCTAGTGTCACACACGTAAGGTATATTAAAAAATTTTTATTGCTACTCTACGAAGTTCAGAAAAAAAAGAATATGTGGAATACTTACTTAGTATACTTAGACACATGCACAAAAATCACCGTTCATTTATCTTTTAAAACTTCACAGGAAATTACACAATAATATCAGGTATAGCTTATTTTCAGATTTTCCGAGTCACACACGTAACTCTGTATTTAAAATTTTATTAAAAAATTCAAAAGTGTCCTATGAAAAAAATAACGCCACATTACAACTTTTGCATATCTTCTGTTACTCCAATAGCAACCACTAAGAAATATATAAAAAATATCGTCCTGGTTTTTATTGTTATTTGCAAAGAAATGGCGTCAAAAAGTCACACACGTAAGGCTGGAATGGCCCTATTCAAAAAAAAAAAAAAAAAAAAATCACACCACAATATCTTTTTTTTGTCGATCTTTTTAACATTTAAAAAACAATAACAATTCTAACGTGTTGCCAAAACTCGTTTGCCAAATACCATAAAAATTTAAATTTACGCTGACGTGTTTAAATATGAAATCCATTGTGAAAAAAACGTGGTTGCTATGAAACAGTAACAATGATAGTAATCATGAAGAAAATGGCAAAAAGAAAGCTTCTCAAATTTTCAATGAAGGCACAAACTAACGGGGTTTTTTGTTAAAACTCGCGTTTTTACAGAAAAAACGCCGATGTAAATGAACTCAAAACCCAAAACTTTATCTAAATACAAAATTTTATCAAAATCGTTAGAGCTGTTTTCGAGATCCGAAATGTATACAAGAATTGCTCGTTTAAAGAGAGAAGATAAACTCCGTAACAGCTGTGTTGAATCAAAAATTTCCAAAGTCATCTAAATTACTTATGTAAATCGTTTTGACACATGAAACATTATAATAGTTAAAGTTAATTATCGAGTTATCGCACACTATTAAATGTATGGTAGTTTAAAAATGTAAAAGATCATTTCATTTGTTCAATTATTTTTTTAATTTATTAATTTTAACGGGAAGTGGACCTTACATTGCAGTTCAAAGGGGCGCAATTTTTCGCTTTAGCACGGAGCGATTCAAAAGCTGAATCCAGCCCTGGTCCTTGCTATGATCACGAAAGAAATTCAAAAATGGTGTTTTTGGAGCTTTGATTTCCGGATTCAGTTCCTTCCTCTATTGCATCAAAAATAAAGTAGAATAAACTCTATCTACATTCACACACACACACACGGTGTGGCTTCTCATTTCGGAAATGGACCGTTGCATAAAAGGACAACATTCATATTCTGGAGCTATCGAATAGCATTTAAAATATTGCAAAAACAATCCAGTGGTCAAGTTTAATAAAATTAACTACACTACTGTCCGTCCGTGAAAACCGCGCCTAGTACTCGCTAATCATTCCACTTAAAAAAGGGTGATTTGTTATGAGTGGGAACTTTCCGACGTTTTCAATTTAAAACTTGCATTTTTTCTATCTCTTTGACACATTCAACTAAACTATGTATTTGAAATTATAGCATCGTTCTATGTTTGATACGGCTCAAAATGCTTCTTATTATTCTTCCTCTTATTGTTATCTTACGTATCACCCCTATTTTGGCAAGGTTAGAGAAGACCTGCGCATGCGTAAATACGCGGAGGTTTTACCAAAGAAAATCAGACAGTATTTAGGCTTTGGATACGAATGATATCGAAAATCTAAGCACACTGAATGACAGAACTGTTATCGATTACGTCTTCAGTAAAAGATAGGATTTGCATTTCCACCGCACTGATTCCAGACGGATATTTTAGAAAAGAGATCATTTTTTATTTTTTCTCCAATTTTTGATGCCGAAAAGGCGAGGTTAAATATTCACCAAAATCGATAAAACATTTTATGGATACTAACTGGCTTATTATGTAACATTTAAATTGTATCCCAGTAAAATATTTGTAGTTTATTTTTTAAAATTTACTTTACACAAAATGATTTTTCTCTCTTATTTTTCTGTTTTTCAGGGTCAAAGGAGACCGGCTAGCTATCTTTTGATATTCAAGAATTTTTTTGTGAGTTCTAACTAGCTCATGACGCAACTTTTGCGTGCTATCCAAAAAGGGATTTCCAAAAAAAGTTTTCTCTGCCCACCCTATTATACATATGAACTCTATTTGTGGCTATATAATATTTTTAAGAATGATTTTCTTATAAAGTTAGTGAATCCATATGGATTGTTACTATAGTGCACATAGCTTATTAAAGATAACGCTTTTGGGGTACTATTTTAAACATATTGATGAAACTATACTAATAACATCTTCAACGAGAATGATCGACAAAAATTAAGCACATCTTTACTCAGATGGAAAGAAACTTTGTGGAAAGAATGAAAAATCGAAAAACAAAAGAACATTTTTTAATTCATTTATTGTCTTGCTTGAGAAGTAAATTTTATCCGATATATTTGTTTTTAAATTTCCCATTATACTTGTACATTTTTTTAAAAATTGAAATAAATGTTGGATATAGTTGCTTTTGCTCCATTAGTCGTTTATCTAGTCCTTTGAATTTCCAGAAATTCGCATAAATTATAAAAGAGTCAATCAATCAGCGACAGAGGTTGATTTAATGAAAAATTATTGAATGAAAAATAAAAACTCAAAATATAAAAGTAATAACTGGATATTCATGTGATTTTTCAAAATTGGTTAGAATGTAAAATGAAGGAGATTTATGAATAATAGTTTATTGCTAAGAATTTAGCTGCAAACTTGACGATAAAAGCAAAACTTTTAGCATTACATCCCGTAGAATCAAATCTTAGTTTCAATTGATAAGTGTGTGAACCCTATGTTTCCCGGAATGTATTTAATGCTGATGTAACCCGAATTCCGTGCAATATGCTAGAAATTGCATAACCCAGAGAAGTGCTCATTCAAACTGCAATTTTTTTCTCACCCCTACTCAGGACTGATTCTTTAAAAATGTTTTTTTTTTTTTTTTTTTTTTAAAGGCTCTTCAAGCAATAGAATATAATTGCTAGAACTGCTCGAAGACTTTTTTTTCGTTAGGAAAAATTTTCCCAAAAAGCCTCTTGATCAACATTTTCCCTTCTCATAGACTTATGGAGAAGAAAGTACTAAAATACTGATCATGAAGAATTCAGAAGACTTCACATTTGAGCCGACGGAAAAACTTGAATACTTTACAAATCCTTGTCTAGCCTGAGGATTTTAATCACACTAGCTATGCCGGAAATTGACTTTTAATGTAGAACGTAGCCAAAAAAGATGTTTTAAAACTTTGATTGCATTCAATTAATTTTTGAACAAATAGACAGGGGTGTCCACGAGGGAGGGGGGAATACAATTGTTACATACTTATTTTTGTGTAATATTATTTGTATCACCTCTTTGTGTTTTCTTTCTATTGCACAAGAAATAGTAAAAGAAAGGTATCAGTCAAAGAGCAAAAAAAAAAAAAAAAAATCAATGTTGTGTTTCAATGGTATGAAAATTTTCCTACTTATTTATCTTTTGATATTAATTTATGAGCTAACCCGCGTGAAGCATTCGTTCTCGTCAGCGGTAATTCAAATATCAGATTTTTTAAAAAGTAATTTTTCGAAAGCTGTCGAAATTTTGAATTGTTTGTATGTTTTTCGCTGATGATAGTGCAAAAAATTAAAATGTCGTCTTTTGGAGTTTTATGAAGTATTAAAGAAGTAACTGCTCTAGCTAAAAAGCTCTAAACTCAATCAATTAATATTAATGGTGGTAAGAAAAACTGTTCTTGAAAGTTAAAGGTTTAATATATTTTTCTAAGTTTATTTATTTATTTGTTTTTGTGCTATGGTACATCGGATATAACGACAAAAGAGGCTCTTCTCATTTTTGTTGTAAGTGAGCTCTGACTATTCAATTCTGTACTGATATTATTTAATTTGATGAGACCGCGAGAAAAACTAAATAACTCGCTCTTACTTAAAGCAACTTATGCAGTTCGTAAAAATAACACACGTCCTACCTAAAAGATGCCACACTTTTGATCATTCTTGATAACAAAATTCGTCTTAATAGCTTTTAAAATCTATTTTGAAGGCAGCAGAAACTTAATAAATAAAGCTGCAATATTATGAGTCTGAATTAGAAATCATTAACCTGGGTCATGTTTACGTGCTATCACGGAGTAACAAGGGGGAATCTTTATTTAGATCTTCGGCGTAAAAAAGAGGGATCGTAGCAAGTCACACAATAACTTTTTTTTCTATATTCACACACGCAGGAAAGAAAGTATGGCATTTTTTCGTTTATTTATTTTTACACCAATGTGGTGCAGCTATTTTCTGCATTAGATTTCTAAAAAATGGCGTAATAATAGTAGTAGTAACAACAATAATAATAGTAATTAAAAAAAAAGTAAAATAAAAAAAGCTAGGAACTGCGGAGGGAAAAAACAGAAACAGGAAACCAAGATGCTTTAAATACGCT
>JAXGGA010006743.1:0-67571 GCA_038373865.1 Uloborus plumipes
CCGATTCGCTTTCTTTGATTCTGCTCTTTTTTTTTTTGTTCTTGCGTCTTACAGTTTTAGCTTGGTTGTTTTTTATTATGTTAGCCTTTCGGCTTATCATATCGCCAATCGAATTCTTTCTTTCCATTTCGTACCTGGTAGAAAGCTTCGGTTCAATCTTTATTTTCCCATTGGATCTTTTTTGGCTTAAAATTTTTTTATTGGTGTTCGGGTAATCCGCTATGTTTGCTTTTTAAGCTGTTCGTTTCTGTTTCCGTTGCTTTTCAACTTCCAGGTCAAGGCCTCTGGTGATTCACTAGCCCCGTTCACATGGGACATTTTTACCTCGCATTTCCCCTCTCCACTCTCGAAAAAAACCGGTTGGAAAATTCCCCGTTCACAAGTACAAAGCGGTTGTACTACAGAAAGTGGAATTTTACCCAACATCCTTTGCGCATTGTTTACAATCTGCGCGTACGTGTTTTTTTTAGAGTGTTTAGCTCACGATTTAATACTGCAAAAGTATTTCTTTTTGTGAGCCGCAATTTTCGCAAAAATGAAAATGAAGGTGATTTCTCAAATTTTATCCGAACAGAAATAATTAAAAATAAAATAAAATAAGTTACAATAAATAAATAAAAGAAACGAAATGAATAAATAGATAAATAATAATGACTAAAGTACTTCCCGAGGTTATGTTTTCGCCATTACGACATGCTCGCCAAATTCGCGAAAATGAAATCCTCGTGCAAATAAATGCTTTTAGTCTTTATTAGAAGTTAAAAGGATGTAATTAGCAGGGACCTGTTTACCTCACATGCCGATTAGGACTGGGGCCCAATCTTCCTAAGGAGCCCCGAATATTTTACAAAATTATGCAAAGAATCAATATATTTAAAATAATAATAATAATAATAATAATAAATTATTTATTAATAGTAGGAAACGTCTTTCGAAACTTTATTAGTATTTGTCTTATTTGGTTGGTTTATACAAGAAGAAGAATGGTCTATAGTGGAAAGGATTTTTGAGTTGTTGTTCTTAGAGTTTTTCTGATATTTGGGGAAGGGAGGGGGCACTCACCTAACTAAAATCTTTACCTTTTAAAATCTGCGGTAGTGAACTCAGCCATTGGCCATCTCAAAAAATGTTCTAATGATTAATTGTAATAATTACAGCGAGAGTAGTGGTGCCCATAGCTATGGAGAATTAGGAGGTATATGCTACACTATTGGAACTTTTAGAAAGGATATTTAAAATGATTTTGTTGCATTATTGGTGGATCATGTATTTGGAGGTTTTCCACTAAATTTCCTTAGGGGCTTGTGCATCGCTGCCCTCTTTGGCAGATTAGCACCCCTAATCTGCAATAGAGAACACTCGGCCAACTTGAAAATCAGAAGTAGAGGACTGCCGTTGACTCTTTTGTTAGTTAAATGTTTCAGTAATTTATTCTAAAAATAATAGCTAATGCAGGAGGACTGGGGAGGGGGGGGGGCATGGTGCAGACTACATCACTGAAATTTTAGAAAAGGTATTTTAAAAAGGTCTTACTCTCATTACTGTGCTTTTATTCCGGGTGGGGAGAGGGGTTAGCAAAAGTACTGGGAGGGGGGTGCCACTACTTTTAGAGGGATGGGCATCCCTTGCTAAAGTCTCTGCTTTCTAAGATCTGTAATAGAGAACATCCATCAATCAGTCACTCATTGCATTCTCATTTCATACTCATGCAGATATTCCAGTAACTTGTTTCAATAATAGTAAGCAATGATGCCAACGGAGGAGGGGGGGGGGATCATCGGCTAAATTGCAGATGGAGAGGGGCATCATTGTTCTTTGTGACTAGGCACCCTCGCTAAATTTTCCACATTCTATGATGCGCCATCGGCTTTATCAATCAATAAATAAATAAATAAATATATTCTACTAATTTAGCTAATTATAAAAGGATAAGTAGGATATGAAATAATTAATTAAACAGCATCAAGCAGAAGCAACCAAAAACAGTCGAAACCTGATGTCCAGTACTACGGCGAAAGTAAACAAACTCTTTTTGACCCCGCTTTGATTCCAGTCGAGGGCAGGAGGAGAAAAGTTCCGCTTTAACTCCACAAAAACCCGGAATGCGGTTCCAAGCGGGTTCTTTCCGGGGTGGAAACACGCCGTGTGAACGGGGCTACTGAGAATACAGCCAAACTCCAAGGAAGATTTCGACTGCATCAGAGCTGCCTTCAAGGAAAAGGACATCCCCCACTTCACGGATAGACCTGCAGAGGAATGACCAATCAAAGTGGTGATCCGAGGACTGCCGGTCAACTTCGACATCAACGAGCTCAGTGAGGAGCTACAGAAAAAGACCCTGACCCCCTCCAAAATTATCCAGCTACATAAGGGCAGAGAACAAGGCCTCGGCCCCATCCCCCTCTTCATGGTGATGCTGGAAAACAACCCCCAGAACCAAGAAGTCTGGAATCTTCAGTCCATCTCCTATTTCCGAGTGAAAGTGGAACCACCGAAGAAAAGACCATACAGCACCATACAATGCTTTAGATGTTGTAGATGGAACCACACAGCCCATTCATGCAACCTCCCACCAAAGTGCTTCAAGTGCGCCGGAGACCACGACTCCCGCTCCTGCACCAAGCCCAAGGAAGAAGCCCCGACGTGCACAAACTGCGGTGGCCAGCACCTAGCTTCGAGTAAAGAATGCCCAAAGAGACCCCCAGCCCCCCACTATGAAGAAGCCTGCGACTCATGAGAAAAAGCTCCTGGAAATGCTCAAGACTTTCCTCGGCCAGTTCGGATCAGTCTGATCCGGTACATGGAAGTGGTAACTATCCTCAGTGGAAGTACTCTGAGCCTTACTTTTCCCCCTAGTATTTATTGGTCCTCCCCCCTTTTTTGCTTTTTCTTCTCCTTTTTTCCTTTTTTTTCCTAGGCACCTAATGCCTGGAGACTGAATCTTTTTACTCCCCTACTCCATTCAATCAATTAATTATTTGAATCTGGGTAAAGACTCTTTTGTCATAGGCCCAAAACAAATTGTTAACTTCCAAATTCCGTTGCTTTTGTCGGATGTCTGTGCATCCATAAGCTCAATTTTTCTTATTTTGTGCATTGAAAAAGGCGTTCCTTGTAACGCCGAAACACGTGTCTGCAGTTCCCTGCTTATTTGTACCTAACTAACGTTGTAATTTTCCCTACATCTATAGCACAAAGGTATTTGTAAACCTCCGGTAAATGTATGGTTTAAATATTAGAAAATACTTTTCTCTTGAATTGCCAGTAGTTATATTTACTCAAACGTCCATTCACTCCTACATTTTTGAGCCCCTCAATTTATTCAATATCTTATTATCCTACATAAACGAACAGCAATTATAGGTATAGCAGTGGTTTATAGTTGTACACAATAAAAAGCATGAGGCCTTACTTAGTAAACTAAGAATATGAAATTTACCCTAGTTGAATAATTACTCTTTAACTGAGATCCTAAATTCATGTGCCTGGTTGCTTACAAATGTTGCATCTTAGCTAACGCGGAAAGCTTGTCAGGTTAGTGGGCGAGTCTAAACAGCTTGTATTGACTAGGAAGACATTGTTGATAAATAAAGTATCCAGGCCTGATTAATTATTTAAGTTTCATTCGCATTTTCATGGCAAATTAAGATACAATTAAAACAGTCAAACGGTGCGAGTACAATTAGATATAAAGACACTCCAAACTTAATTTGCAATATTCAATCTTTAATGTGAATTTTAGTAAGAGACTCCCTGAATTAATATTTTTTCCTTATTTAAAGTAAACGAAAATAATTTTGTCTTCAACACATCTCAGCTTTGATAGTTCTAGGTTTGTTTTATTTTGTAAATCAAAAAAAATTTCCCACAGTACCTTTATTCTTTCTCTTGCAGTGTGAACTATTGATTTATTTAATAGTTTCAAAATCAAATATTAACACATAACTAAGCAACGTGTATTGAAAATCAATGTGCAAAACTTCAATAAATGTCTTAAATAATCAAATATGTTATTTCTTAAGAAAATCATTTCTTATAAAACACTTTTACATTCCCAATAAATGAATTTAAACACTTAATGATACGTTGTATCTTTTCATTTAGTTCATTATAGCGTAAAATTTATAGCTTACATAACCGATTCTCAATCACACGCGTTTGATTAACCGAACGCCCTAATGTCGTGAGAAGGAAAGAGCTATAATTCTGTATTTAATGATGTGTGTGTCAAAAAGCACGATTAAATAAACTACGAAATGCTTCATTAAGAGAGCGTAATTTAAGTTGTTTCTTCCGTAACGATGTTTATGCCGAGTGATATATGAGTATCACGAATCCACGTTAAGTAGATCTGCTCTTAATGCATTGCGTAATATGAATCAAAAGTGTTATTACATTCAATTATAATATATATAAAGCAGCTTAAATATAAATGCACAGTTTATGTTTACTTTTTAAAATAACTTAAAATTATTATTATTGAATTATTTGGTTTTGAAATGATAATATGAATTACATAAATTTATAAGTACAGTGAACTCTATACGCCGGCCTAAGGGACCAACAGAAAAAGGCGCGCGTAAGGGAGAGAGACGTATACGTGAACAAGTCTATTTAAGGGACTAAAACGCAACATAGTTTCTAACGAGAGAATGAATAAGAATGGTTTTATAGACAAGGGACATATTACTACGGTTTGGCAATTACTGTAACGTAACTACAATGATAAAGACAAAAAAAAATGTAGCATATCTAAGTACAAACTGTTATCCTTAAAACGATCCATCATAGGTAATTGTCCCTCTTCTAACAGTAGTGCATGCGGAAAAAATGCCTTCCGTGAGTAATAAAGGCGAAAGATTAAAGATGACAGTGAAAAAAAAAATGCTTATTTTTTAAAGTAAATATTTTGTTTTACATGTGTCAGGAAAAATTAGGCGCAGAAGTGAAGTATTTATTTTAGAGCGATGCATAAACGAATGATACTATCATTATATTACTATGGAATGTGCTGGGACCATTTAAAATCGTCGTATAAGTGAAAAAGGTGCATAAATGAGGCGGCGTTTAAGTGAGAGTTCACTGTAGTATATTTGTGGTCGCCTATTTTAACACCAACAGAAACCCTAATGACGCGTGCTACAATATACTTTTACACAAATAGTTTCCTTTGCAGTAATAATGCTTTATCAAAAAAAGATGGCCGGGGGAGGGGGGGGGGTATTGAGTTCAACCCTTTGAAAAAATCATGCTGGCTGTATTCATAGAAATTCACAATGGTTATCTCGGAAGCTAAAACTTTTTACAAATTGTGTTATAAAATGTATAGAAAACAAGCAGCCGGCCCTTGGCATAAATTTGAATTTTTATATTTTGAATTATATTCACGTTTTACGCAATCACGGATTGCCGTAGAACTCAACTCGCTAGGTTACTTGTTTGTACAAATGGTTCTCACACAATTTCGGGCTTCAAAATTCAAAGTAATACCAGAATAAAAGATGCTGGATCTTGATAGCTGCTGTTTTTGTTCAAAGGGTTGGGTATTAAAAGAGATAATTGTGGGTGATTTTAACAAAGACGAGGAGCCAGAGGAGTCAGCGTGACTGTCCCCTCCACCACCCAGGGGAAGAATAAGCACGCCGATACATGTTGACCTTACGAAGTATGGGACATCAGTTACTGTTAAATAGTAACAATGGACGATCCCAAAACAGACAAGCGTGACTGCTCAAAAAAAGTAATAATGATAATAAATAAATAAGTAAATAAAATATTATAAAATAAAATAAAATAAAATTAAATAAAACAAAACAAAATAAAATAAATAAATAAATAAATAAATAAAATATTATAAAATAAAATGAAATAAAATAAAACAAAATGAAATAAATAAATAAATAAAGTAAAACAAATAAAATAAAATAAATAAAAATAACTCCGAGCTAGTAAAACATATCTCTGTAAATACAAGACATAAATAAAAATATATGTAATTTTCTTTAAAATGTAAGTGAAAAATTTAGCAATGTATTTCGTTTGTAGTCGAAATAATAAAAAATAAATAAGTAATACTAACAGAAGCAGATTAAAAGCCATTTCTAAGTTAGTGATTTTTAAAAATGGAGCGGTTTGATTTTTGATTTCATATTTATCTTCTTTTTTTTTAATTTATTTCATTTGTATTGTAGTTTATATTTTTCCTGACAATAAAAAGTACTTTACTTTCATACAACTGTGTTTAATATTTATTGAACAATAATTAATATATTTTTCCAAATTTCTCTCTATTTCCTATTTTTTAATATTATTCTTAAGCCTTAAAATCAATATTTTTAAATTAAAGAAAAAAAAAGTGATTCTTCTCCTGCATTCGAACTCAAGAATACTTCAAAAATTTCCTGAGTACAATTTCAGGAACGTGCACCTTACTCTTTCTCAAAAATTTCAATAATTCGAAAGCGCTGAAATCAAAAATTTTATCAGACATTAGCCTTAGTCACCGAACCAACATTTTCTCGCATCCCAACGCGTCTGCACTTCCGAATATCTCCCTCTAATTGACAAGTTCGTGCACCTTTATAACTTTTCCCAGATTCCGTTTTATCTCTGCGTCCCAGGAGATTTTAGCGGAGCGTGATGAATTAATTCGTCTCGACATCTTATTCATCAGACGAAACTTCGTCGTTAGAGTGTATGCAAATTTCGCCTGTCGACCTGACACGCAATCGAAACCAGGAGAGATAAGAGTCTCGAATGCAGCAGGCCATAAATTACAACGGAAGATTAAAAATCACGCTCCCCGGTATCGATTTTCGGGCGGCAATTCAGAAGTCATTAGGTTAAGTTTGTGCATGTTTTCTTACAAGTTTTAAATTTTTTAAAAGTTTTTAGTAGAAGAATGTTCGGTGAATAAGTGGGACATTTTAAAATAAATAATTGACTATTTATTTCTGGGTTTGACCATTATTCGAAGTAGTGTGGCGATAGTTTAAGAATAAGTTTAAAAGTAAATTATCCCTAAAAATGTTTTCTCTTGTGCCAAATTTTATTTGAAACCGCTAAGTGGAGAAATTATTTTTTTCGCCAATAAAAAGAAAAATAAAATAAAATAAAATAAAATAATCGTGTAATTATCTCTAAAATATCGTTTTTTATTTATTTTATTTATTTATATTATTTTTTACTTTATTCGAATCTATAATGACGTGACATTTTTAAGTATATATTTATACTTTAATCCAAAAATTTTAAACTTAGGCTATTAATACACTTGAGTATAAGAAACTAAAATTAATCACAATCCAATTTTAAAATTTGTTGCACTTGAAACATAGTGATTGGATCATAATTGTATGATTGCATGGTTACACCTGAAACACGTACTTATTGCAATTCTCACAGCAAGTTTCTCCTTTTTTGTATATTTCTTTACTTTTTTTACTTATTACTATTTTACACTTGAATGACTAATTTACCATCTATACGACGCAGTTAACTTTGTCTTTTATATATAATTTCATAATATAGTTTTGTAATAAATGTCAAGATTACAGTTGCTTGGAGTTGTTTTGTAATATTTACATAAATGACATCATGTGTATACGCAAGCACACTTACCGTACATTTTTAATTACTAAATTTTTACATGTACATCTAAATGTACATTTATGATATTGATTCATATATTTTTACGTGCACAGTAAAACAAAAAATAGTTTAAATGTTACCAATTTAGCTTCAAAAAAATTTGGAGTGCACAATTAGTCTAATATCCTACCTTCTTTTATTTACGTTACAATAAATCATCTCATTGGTTAAATTTGAGTTCTACTGGTTTTATTATTTATTTTTGACCATATCACACACAACATTTCTGAAATTAAGTCCAGTAAAATTAAATGTCCCTAGTTAGTTTTAAAAATGGCTTACGAATATCAAAATGGATATTTGGTCCATCTATACATCAGTAAGTACATATACTCATGCGGATTTGTTGAAAAATTTGTTTAAAACTCATTCTGGGGCGAGTAAAACGGAAATGTACGTCAAAATCTCAAATATTTTTCATTCACTTAATACAGTGGTTCTCAACGGGGCGATACCGGCCCCGGTGGGCGGTGAGAAGATGTTGAGGGGCAGTAAACATATTTTGGGCGGCAGGGGGGCGGTGAACATATTTTGGGCGGTAAGGAGGTGGTTGGTGTATTTTGAAATGTGCTTGTAAAAAACACGTTTCGGAAAGGGGCGGCAGCAAATCTTCTGCTTTTATGTCGCCAAAGAATAGCTTTATCATTTATTTTCTGGGGTTATCTCCCGAATCCTTATGTTTCTCCTAATTTCATGAAGGATAGCC
Source organism: Uloborus plumipes (assembly GCA_038373865.1). NCBI lineage: Eukaryota > Metazoa > Arthropoda > Arachnida > Araneae > Uloboridae > Uloborus > Uloborus plumipes. The sequence continues at coordinate 8,357 of JAXGGA010006743.1, forward strand.
TGAAATTTATCAGTAGCACTTGAATTTCAACAAAGTTTTTTGAGATTTATGTCCCCTTCCATAGCGTAACTACCTAAAATAGCCAAAAAATGTTTTATTGATATCCATTTGAAAATTTTTCGATGAAGGGAGGAAATGTCGAACTACTCGCCTCTTCTCCAATCGTGACCAAATAGAGCCTGAAATTGCGTGTTTACGAGGTCAGTTTCTAAAAATCTCTAGATGAGAGCCACCTGACTTGACAGACTCTTAGTGCAGTTAGAACATCCCCCTAGCAACACCAAAGATAGCTAACAATTGCATTCTTCAGCCTTTAAATTTGCGTTTTTTATACTTCAATATCAGAGAACGCAGGAAATAACGCTGACTCCCTAATATTGTTAAACTTAGCCTTAAAATAACTTCAATTTTGGAAAATCCTCTTTCTCTCTAGTTAACGTTATCAAAAATTGCCTAAAATTGCTTCAATTTTAAATGGTTCACCTGAGGTGGAATCTCAACCCAAGTCTCAACACCACGAAACCTAAGATTAAAGAAACTGCATTTTTAAGATTTCGTTTTCGAAACTAATTTTGGGGGATATCCCCAATATAACACCGCCATTATTTGTTTCTGACCAATTAAAGACAAGTTAAGCAATATATCCTTAGAAAGCTGTTCTCTTTATTTGCAGTTGCAAAATAAGTTTTAAAATATTTAAACAGCAGTAGTACTCAAATAATCTTTGATAATGTTTAAAAGTAATTTAAAAATATAGATAGCTTTAAAGAAAGGTTTTGAACCCTTTCACAAAAATTCAATCAGTTTTCTCGTAAACTGAAACCAAACAAGCCTAAATAATCTTTTTAACAAAAAATATATTTACATGTACGTATGCATTTATTTAAACTAAGAAAAATCTTTAAAATTTTACTTTCATGAGTGCTAAAATACAGAATAAGATTCTCATTAAAGATTCCTGGTAAGGAATTTTTTCAAAATACTTCTTTTTTGTTTCTGAGAAGGAAAGGAGCAAAGTTCTTGCTTCTTTTTATCAGAAATCATATAAATCTAATATAAAAGAACCTGAAATAAGTATAATTAATCTTTACCAAACATTCACGAAAATGGCAAAATCGCTATTATTTTTCTTTCAAGTAATATGCAAAATGGAATCTGTTGTCATTGATTATGGTAATTAATGACTTGGATAGAAATATTTTTTGCCTAATCCCCTTTGAACATTTGTCGCTCCCAAAGAAGAAACTTTGAGTTAGAAATTAAGAGGAGGGATAAAAAAAATTCAAATGCTTGGCAGAAATGAATTAAGTTCGATCATGGCTCTATTAAGCAAAGGAGGATTTGACTTAATTAATCTTTTTAACCAATTTTTTTTCTTCTTTAATTCCTGCAGAGCAAAAATACGAATTGTATTTTTTATTCGTTGTGCTTTCCCGTTTTCTAACTTACTAAGCGTGGATCGGAAAATCATTTATTGTTGCTACAACTGTAGAATAATCCATCAAACCATTGAATAAATTGAGGATAAACAACAATAAGGAGGCGGACATCGCTGTCTAAAAATCAAATTTACAGTAAAAATTGCTTTTTTTGAGCTTACTTTCTTTTTTACATACTTTCATGTAGCTAAAAAATTTTTAGAAACTATATAAATAACGTTCTTGAATTTATTAAGACGTATTTGTTTGTCAAATGACCAGCAGCTTTCTTTAGTAGTAATAATACTAAGAGTAATCATAATGGTAATTTAAAAAAGAATATTAATATAATAAAAACAACAATAATAACAACATCAACAATATTTAAATAATAATAATAATAATAATAATAATAATATCGATGTGTTAAATCAAATTTACAATATAAATTGCATTTCTAGATCTTACTTTCCTTCTGAGTACATAGTTTCTTGAAGCAACGATTTTTTAGAAACTATAACTAAACTTTTCTAATTTATGCAGACATTCTTGTTTGCCAAATGTCAAGTAGCCGTATTAAATTATAGTAATGAACATTAAAATATAGAAAAATGAATCAATATTTCAAAAAACAATCGAACTAAAGCGTATTTTTTCTAAACATTGAAGTCTGATAGATAAACCCCTAAATTTTTAATAACTATGAGATTTTAGACGGAAAAGAAATATTCAATGTTCAAACTGTAAACTATTATGTTCAAGAACCAGGATACAAGAAATAAGAGTTAAGTTATTACCCAACATCTAAATATTACTTAATTATTACGCAACGAAAAATTATTATTTTCATTTTTAGTTAATAACACAAGTCTGCAACCAAAAAACTGCATGGGATATTTTGAGTGTACTTTATGTTTTTTGGTGTGTTGAATTGTGTTGAAAATGACTTCCGTTTTTATCCATCATGTACAGTTTTTCCTCAAAACGTGTGTACGGGGTGGGGTAATATACCATTTTACCTCTTTATAACGAAAGAAAAAACGTACTAATTTATGATTTAAAAAAAATTTACGACAAATATTTTTTCTTATTCGGTTCTTAGATGCCCAATAGTTATAAAAACACAGTTATAAAAACTGAAAAGAAGGAAGGGAGCGAGGGGGGGGGGGTGGATGGGGGAACTGCAAACAGGACTGCTACACTCACCTTTAGAACCACATTGATTAGATTCAAATATGGTGCACTGTGTTCTTGGAATATTAAGGATTTTATTAAAATATAAGTGATAGTGATAAGAGAGAATGTTTATGTGAGGGGATTTTTTTTTCTTGTTTTTCGTTGGATTTCTTTATTAAAAGTGTTGGTTTGTGTTAATGCTTTTTTTTTTCTTTTTAATTTAATCCCCTCTTTTATGAAATCCAGGAAAATAAAATAATATCCAAATAAGCAGAAATGCTGCCATGGTGCATTTTCTTAATCAAGATAACACCCTTTTTTTAAACAGAATCGTTCAAAGGTGCTAGTCCAGGTGGCTTTCCAAGTTGGACAGTATTCTTGTTGCGGCCGTGGTAGCCCAATCGGTAAGGCGTCGGACCCCGGACCGGAGGGACCCGGGTTAGACCTCTAGCTGTTCAAAGATCCACCGTCTTGATTAATGGTGGCTGGGGGACGTTAAAAATGTCGTGGTCACAAAGTCCTCTAAGTGAAACGATGCCTCTGGGGGTGCTGGGCCAAGGATTTGCTCGACCCTTGGTTCTGGTTCAAAAAGAAGAGAGAGCTCTTCAGAGTCCTATCCCGGTAAAACCACGAGTTGTGGTAGGTACGGGGCACCCTGTAGTGTGTGATGTTCCAGATCTAGAAGGGAGTCCTTCGAGATTTTCAATAATGGTAATAAACTGTAAAAATTACATATAAGTGTATTAATAATGGTAATAAACTGTAAAAATTGTTAATTTTACAGTACTAAACTGCAAAATTACTAATTTTACAGTGATAAACTGCAAAATTGCCAATTTTACAGTTTTAAACTGGAACCTCTGCTGCCAGTATTATACGGTTGTTTTTACAGCATAATAAAGCTGAACTTTACAGTAAAAAACTGTAAAATTGCTAGTTTTTTAGTTTATTACTGTGCATTTTACAGTTTTAAATTTCGGCTGCGAGTATTATACTGTAAAAACAACAGTTCATTTTTCGCAGTGTACATTCATGCCCTATCCGGGTTTCGAACCCGAGACCTCCTCCTCTTTGACCGTTAGACAAGGTGGCCTCAGTAAAGTACTCGGGTGATTTTGAAGAACTCCAAACAATAAATATTGTATGATTAAGCATATCCATTCTTTATGGGACAACTTGCACTTACACATTTAACCCATTAATGCTTAGCGTCCCTTTTTAGGGACGGTCCAAAAAAGGGTATGAATTTCCCCAAAATGAACATTTCAACCAAATAATAGTGTTCAATTAGTACCTTGGTATTGTTTCAATTCGTTGCTAACATATTGCAGCACATAACCATTGTAAAGTGTGTTCTGTATCAGTTTTAATATGATCTTTATCAAAAATGACATCGTTCGCAATCTCAAGGAAAAAAAGCTAAATTTTCAAAGTTATTCCCAGTTTAAGTTAATTGCTGATTTTATTTCTTCTTATAAAATATCTTTTTAAGTATTATATCGCAGGCAGAAAAAACAAATAGTAAAAAAAGTATGTATCCTCTGGGGGCTATCGAACTTTTAAGGGCCGATTTATCTTTCCTTAATAAAAATATTGTTTTTTATATAATTTTTTTTAATTATTTTTCCTGTCCATTAAACAGTTTGTAACCAGTATACATAATATCTTTGAAAAAAAAAAATGTCAGGCATTAATGGGTTAAAAAATCATTTTTTCAAAATTTACCAACCATGTGTAAAACTTAAAAATGCAATCCATTGTAAATTCTTGTCATATGTACAGGTTTAAAAATCATACAAATTTACAAATTTTCATAAAACGCATTCACATTCTAAAATTAAAGAGCACACCAGGAATTAGTTAGAGAAACATAAAATAAAGGAATATAAAAATCAGTTGAAAATGTTTTGCTTTGACGAATGATAGCTAAAAACGCATAAACTAGTTGAAAATAGTTATGAATTATTAATTTACAATAAACAAATTCAGTGCATTGAAGTTAGAAAACAACTGATTCTGAAAAAAAAAAAAAAATAGCTTAATGCATTCCGTATTAGATAATCATCGGTTACTATACTTTTACATAATTTACAGCACCGAATTATTTATAAACCATAAAAGCATTGATGCATCTAGAAACATTTATAAAAAAGATTAAAAGGCTTTTTCAAAGCATAATTTACGTATGTATTTTTAAGTGGACGTAAACGAAGAAATTGTTAAAACATTTGAAAAAAATAAAGAAAAAAATAGTTTTAGAGTTGTGTTTGACAAAGGTTGTGCGGCCGTCGTAATTTTAAGGTTTTCAGAAAAAAAAAAAAAGCTTTTTTTGTTTATTTGTCCATATCGATAGGATTGTGCTTAAAATGCCAGTTTAAATTCATTAATTACGCTAAGAAAATTATCGTTTGAGAAAGAAGTTTTAATTAGGAATTCGTTAAATATTCATCAGTTTTTTTGTCGTTATTTATGAGATTAAAATAAATGCTGCAAAACCTTTTAGGTAAGTAGCTTTTAAAATGATGAAAAAATATAAACGAAAACTCATAAAATTTATAAATGCAAACGAAGCTTAGCTAGATTCTTAGAAACTGTCAAAAATTAGAAATATCATTTTTCTTTTATTAAAAAAGACTAAGCAAACTTTATCTATTTAAAGAAAGTATTGATTATTGCGAAATTTAAAAAATAAAAAAAAAAATTAAATATATTTTTTTAATTGTAGAGCCTATTTCTACCAGCTTGCTTCGCTACTAACAAGAGTAAAATAAAACATGTAGATGATTTTCTGATAAAAACACTCAAAACTTGCCGTTAATCTTAGCATTTTTACATTTAAATTAATGCTGAAATAGCGAATAAAATTTTAAGTAAATATCTAAGAAAGCGACAGGCGATATGCTATTTCGTACGAATAGTTTTTACTGTACCATCTATATGTCTCCTACTCCGACTTTTTTTAAAACCTTAATTGGCTTCATCTGAATTTACGTACCTTAATTAGAAAAAAATATGTGACTCGTAATTTTACCTAAATTATGATTTAACAATAGTTGGCTTATGATAAGTAAATTAAGACTACAAAATTAGCTGCTAAAATATCTTCAGTCCTTAACAAACGAGAAATAGCTTCATCGGAAACAATTACGATACAGAAATAGGATTATCAATAGCTTGTCTCTATATTCGTAAGTTGTAAGCAATGATACGAAGTAATGTTACAGAAATTAATTAAAATTATGCGTTAATGAAATTTACTTGGAAACAACCGAAAAATCCAATACAAATATTTTCTCCCGAATTTAACATTAAACTAAATTTATGATTCATTAACGATTTACAGAAATAATTAAATGTAGGCAAATGCAATTTAAACTTTGCATTTGTATACACAAGTCATTAAATACCGATTATTTCCAAAATGATATTTAAAAATTTTTGAAATTTATTTAAAGCTTTAGCAGCGTACAATCTTGAAGCGTAAGTATTTTTTTTTTAAATAATAAGTAATGAACTGTCATATTTTCTCAAATTAAACATCGGCCGTTTGGAACACACAGTATTTTTAAATTTTGTGGTCTACACATGAGTTATTATGCTTAATGAATGAGTTTTAACCAAGAAAACCGTGCTGCCCTTATTAACGACACGGATTTTCCACAAGGCCAGCTCAAAAAAAAAAAAAAAGAAAACAATAGAAAGAACCATCAATACTATCTGAGCAAAACAAAAGGGTAATTCCATTTTGAAAAATAGCATTGATTGCTGCACAAAACATCCTGCAGAGATTCCAAATATATCAGGTCCTTGTATCGTTGCATGAATTTTTGAATAACATAGTCTTTACTACCATACAATGCAGTTACATTTTGAAGATTTTCAGAAGCAGCATTCAAATGATGGTATTTTGGTTCCGTGACGGACGTATCTTACGAGATACTGTCTAAAATTTTTTCGTGTGACCTCCGCAACATCTGCGCACGCGCCTAGTCTTTTCTGACTCTCTCGAAATAGGGGGGAAAAGCAACGAGGAAGTAGTAAGCGAACAAAAGCTGAAGGCATCGGGAAGTGCGCATCCTAAACCTATCTCCCCTTTTTCAGATGGAAGCGTCCGTGGCTGCCAGGCGCACAATACGCAAACAGACAGTACGTCCCTTACGGGGATATTATTTCAATATTTTTTCTGGAATTTTTCAAAATTTTACTGCATTATATGGCAGTAGAGACCATGTTCTTCATTAATATCGTGGAAAAAAAGTAAGAATTTAACATATTTCTAGTCTTTTTAAGCTATTTTGTGAAAGACTTATACATCTGTTACCCTGTAATTACCCACAAATGATTTTTTTTTTTTGTTTTCTATGTAAAAACATTAACCACGTTAGATAAATTCAAAAATATTATAGACTATTATATTACTGCAATGGAAAGAAGAACGGTCAAACGTCACATTTGAGGCACTGCCAAGTCATTTTCTGTGTTTTGATCACTCTTGCGCACATTTTATTCACAAATATTCAAAATATAAGAAACTTCCATCCGATCCGTTGGTGTCATTACAAGAGCATCAAAGTCCGAATTAGGTGGCCTTATTGGGCTACAATCCATTTTACTAGGATTATCCAAATCACCGAAAATCGGCGTTATACAGATATGTATTCTTTTTTGAATTCGTCATGTACTGGAACTCAAATATATATATATATATATATATATATATATATATATATATATATATATATATATATATATATATATATATATATATATATAATGACAGCATTTTTCATAGTAATAAATAGCAGTCAAAAATAGAAAAACAAAGTTTACTATTTGAAATATCGACATTTTTGTTTCGGTATCTCATTACCATTCAAAAATTGTATATTTGTATCCTTAACGGGGGGAAAATAATTAAAAAACTCCAAGTTGACATCCTCAGTTCACGCATGAGGTTGAAAATTGGCCTGGACTTGAGCCTTATATTTAGCCAAATTTATTGCGTATGCGAGATCTTATATGAAAGTTATAAATTATTTTTTTAGGTTGGAACTACGCTATATACTAACAATTTATGGCTGTTTCAATGTAAACATAAAAATAAAAGTAATTAAATTTATTATGTTTTGAAAATTTCAATTTTTAGCATATATTTTTCAAATTTTCAGCCTCATGCGCGATGTCAACTTAGATGTCAACTTCATTAAGATGTCAAGTTAGATTTTTTTGAACTTTTTTTCCTCACTAACGATACTAATCTACAACTTCCGAGGAGTAATACTATTACAAAAAAAAAAAAAAAAGATTATTTTTTTCAACCCACCCCATTAAACAAGATCAGGCAATTTCGAAAAAACTTTTTTTTTTCAATATAGACTAATATTAAATGTCTAATGAAACATAAAGGATAGAATATGCGTACCTATTTCCATGTTTGTTTTTAAGATTGAAATTTCAGGTTCGTTTTTTCAAAAATTTAAATGTTCTATAAACATACCAAGTTACATAGTGTAATTTTTATCCTTGCTAACTTCACTTTATCATCCTGTTAAAAAATAATACAAATGTTTTAATGCTATTTACTGGGGCACATGTTCTTTTGCTGCATTTTCTTCTTCAAAGCTCTGAAATGTCAGTTCTAATAATACGAAAACTGTTCGCTAGAACCCAAGAATCTAGGGTAAACTGTACTCCGCTTTATAATTCCCCTTTCCCAGTCCAATTTCATAGGCGCTTGAATGAAGAAATTTTATTTTTAAAACAGTTCGGGTAATAATAAGATCCCTCTAAGAGTGTTCCTTTAGGTCTTTTCTTCTTTTTTTTTTTCAAAAGAAGAAAATAAGATAGGAAACCGTTTCGGTAAACACCAGATGTTGTATGGGACTCCGTAAATTATTCATTGCATTTTCCGAGACGAAATCAGAAACTCGCGTTTTATGCTTTGAAATAGGGCAACTCATGCTGTAAAATCTAATGCAATGTGAAAAATGATTTGAATCTCCTTAATTAAATAACAAATATTTAAAGACAATTCCACAGTATTCACGTAATCTTGCAGAAATATGCAGCCTTTTATTTCTAAGTATTTTGTGTTTGTGCTTTTTGTTTCAATTATTTATATATTTATTTATTTAGTTATTATTACTGCTGTTGCTGTTGTCGGTGTCTTAGCAGTCTTACATCTACTTTGTTGTTTGTTCCAGAACTTGGGCCATTTATATCCGGCAATAATTTTGTTGAACTAACCTTGTCTTTGGAATAAAAAGTTTAAAATAGACACAAATCTTCAATGAAACTGTTTGTAGTGCTTTCGAAATTCGATTCATGGGCATAACTCTACTTATATGTTTATCTTATAAAATATTTAATGCTGCACATATCGAGTCTTAAAAAAATCATGCACATCAAATATAATAAACTGCCAAATATAAAACTGTTAATGTTTAGTAAAAAAACCACAGTGCATTACATTTTTTTCCTTTATTTTCATTACCAGTAATAAACTTGGAGCACGACTTATTTGCATTTTTCAAAACTGCACCAAATATTAAATTCATTTTCAGAAGCAAGCAATATTTATTGTCGCATTTACAACTGTTGAATTTTGTTAAAACTTACTAAAAACAGGTAATTTTTTACTACTTATTCATTTTATTAGTTTTACATTGTTTAAATAAATAAATGCAATAGCTGAATTGTTTTTCATACTCAATGTTTCTTGTGTTTGGGGGGGGAGGGGATTTCTACGATTTGACCCATTTTATAGGTAATAGTTGCAAAAAGGTTGAGGACCCCTGTGTTACATAGTAGGGTGGGTCGAAAATGACTTTTTTTTTTTTTTTTTTTCGATGATGAGATATGCGGAAAAGATGCCATTGGAGGCACAAAGCACTTACAAAAAATTTGAAATTTTTGCACAATTTCTTGATCTGCCGCAATCGCCTTGAAGTTTCGGAAAAATGCTAATTTTTAATGTTTTTCGTAAAATTTGTCAAAATTTTTTAAAAAATATATTTAGTGATAGCTGTCACTTAAAAGGTACTATTAGGAGCACTAAGTTTACATAAAAATTTCAATTATTTTGCTCCATTTTTTGATCAGCCATAAACTTTTGGGTGTTTCGGAAAAATGCTAAAATTGGATTATACAGCAAAATTTGTGAATTTTTTTTAAAAATTATTTTCGGTAATGAGGAGAGCAAAAAAGGCTAACTATTTTCATTAAATTAACATTAAAATTGAATTGTAAATGATATTTATTTAATTTGTCACAAATGCGGGGAAAATTCGGAAAAAATGTTTTTTTTTTTACTGATTCAATTTATTTATTAATTTTTAAGCTTTATAAAAATTCCGTCCAAGTGTTGAGAGACAATTTAGGAGTCTGAAATGAGAAGTAGTTTATCAACTAATCTGCATTTTTATTTTTAAAATTCGTTAGAGTTACAAATTAGTTATTTATTTCTATTGAATAAAAAAATGTGTTAACTGAAAGTGCTTCACAGTTCTCAGCTTATTGCTCATCCAAATATCTTGCAAAATAATCCAGAACTCAACGCGAAGAGGTGGCTGCACGAGTTCCACCAGCCCTCCATCTAAAAAATATTATATTCACATTATTTTGCATTCTTCGTGCAATAAAGTCCTTCTTCAAATTAAACGTTGACATTTTCATCCTGGATTGTATCTTTGCTCTGACGAAGGTATCTGTCCTCATGGCCACATACGTGCATTGCTGCTCTGTCACTACTTTAATTGTTCTTTCCACAGCTTGCGTGTGACTTGAAAAGCGGACTGCAGCTTCATCTGAAACCAAGCCTGATTCTATGCTTCTCTTAATCTCTTCGAATGAAAGATTCTTTGTAATTGGAAGCTCACTAAGATCTGTAGAGAGCCAGTCGATGCAGTAGTAGTAAATACTCTATAGTCGTAGTACTCAGTAAACATAAAGTTCAGTTTTAGAACCTTAAACTGTCTCAGTCTCCTGATCTCTTTCTTATTTGAAAAGCTGCATTGTTTAATCCTTTTCCATGCCAATGTTCTGATTTCTTTGTTTTCGTCTGTCGCCATTGCTAATAGTATATTCTCAGGATGGCTATAGTATGCATTTCTTTGAACCACCGAATGCACTATCGTTAAGTCATCGAGAGGAAGTTTGAGAGTAGAACTATTTTCCACAAATGTCTCGGTCCATCTGCGCACCCTGGTAGCTTCCTCACTGAGAACCATACTCTGCGTATAAACTCGAATTACGTCATTCTATTCTTACGCTTCGTCCCTGATGACTTAAAGACGATAGTGCATTCGGTGGTTCAAAGAAATGCATACTATAGCCATCCTGAGAATATACTATTAGCAATGGCGACAGACGAAAACAAAGAAATCAGAACATTAGCATGGAAAAGGATTGAACAATGCCGCCTTTCAAAGAAGAAAGAGATCAGGAGAATTTTAAGGTTCTAAAACTGTACTTTATGGCTACTGAGTACTACGACTGCATCGACTGGCTCTCAACAGATCTTAGTGAGCCTCCAATTACAAAGAATCTTTCATTCGAAGAGATTAAGAGAATTATAGAATCAGACTTCGTTTTAGATGAAGCTTCAGTCCGCTTTTCAAGTCACACGCAAGCTGTGGAAGGAACAATTAAAGTAGTGACAGAGCGGCAATGAACGTATGGGGCCACGAGTACAGATACCTTCGTCAGAGTAAAGATACAATCCAGGATAAAAATGTCAACGTTTAATTCGAAGAAGGACTTTGTTGCATGAAGAATGCAAAATAATGTGAATATATTATTTTTTAGGTGGAGGGCTGGTGAAACTCGTGCAGCCACCTCCTCGCGTTGAGTTCTGGATTATTTTGCAAGATATTTGGATGCGCAATAAGCTGAGAACTGTGAAGCACTTTCAGTTAACACATTTATTCAATAGTAATAAATAACTAATTCGTAACTCTAACGAATTTTAAAAATAAAAATGCAGATTAGTTGATAAACTACTTCTCATTTCAGAACCTCAACAAGACTCTTTTAAATTGTCTCTCAACACTTGGACTAAATTTTTATAACGCTTCAAAATTAATAAATAAATTGGATCAGTAAAAAAAAAAAAAAAAAACATTTTTTCCGAATTTTCCCCGTATTTGTGACAAATTAAATAAATATAATTTACAATTCATTTTTAATGTTAATTTAATTGTAATAGTGAGCCTTTTTTGCTCTCCCCATTACCGAGAATAATTTTTAAAAAACCTTTCACAAATTTGGCTGTAATATCCAATTTTAGCATTTTTCCGAAACACCCAAAAGTTTATGGCTGATCAAGAAATGGAGCAAAATAATTCAAATTTTTTATGTGAACTTAGTGCCCCTAATAGTACCTTTTAAGTGACAGCTATCACTGAAAATATTTTTTAAAAAAAATGACAAATTTTACGAAAAACATCAAAAATTAGCATTGTCCCGAAACTTCAAGGCGATTGCGGCAAATCAAGAAATTGTGCAAAAAATTTCAAATATTTTGTGAGTGCTTTGTGCTCCCAATGGCACTTTTTCCGCATATCTCGTCATCGAAAAAAAAAAGTCATTTTCGGCCCACTTTCATACAGTTCCGACATACGACATTACAATCTTTCGCTAATACTAGCGAAAACAGATTTAAAAAGTAAACAAAAGAACAAGATTTTGTAATACAAAGAAAAAATTTATATTTTTGAGCAGCATGTAACATAAATAGAAATTTTCAGCTTTTTTTTTTTTTTTTAGCAGTAAACATTAGAAACATTAAAAACTGAAGAGGTCTGGCGCCGTTAAAGCCATGTGGTTAAAGCCATGTTACTAAGAAGCCTTTTTCTTTATCGATTTTATTTGACGAAGAAGGACTAGGGGATTCCATTGTGTCTTCTGCGCTGTCATTTTGTTGACTCTCCACAAATGAGGTCCTAGGGGATTAATTGGAGAAAGCGAAATATAGTCACAAGTGTGCCTGAAACATCTCTGATAGGAAATCTTCGTCATTCATAGCAAATATTTAGAATAGTGCTTTTTATATACATTATTATACTGGAAAGCAATAATAAAAAATCTAATCATATGTATGTATGTAAGTGAGTGTATTAATGTCTAATTTTCAGACTAACACAGACAGAATATTTGAAAAAACTAGATACATTTATACGAAGATATCAAATATTTAAGAATTCAATGTTGATATTTCACAATAATATTAAACTAAAAGCATACAAGTTGTTTATTTGGATGTTTTTACATCCATAAGCTCACATTTTTGCATTGAAAAAGGCGTTCCTTGTAATGCCGAAACACGTGTCTGCAGTATTCCTGTGTAAAAAATATACGTTCCATACCTTTAAATAGAAGTGCAGAAGAAAGTTAGTTGCGTACATTTTTGTCTAAATGATAGATTTCAATGTCTGTAATTGTACTGTAGTATGGTTTTAAGAAAGAAATATTAAAATATAAAAGTTTTCAACTGCGTAGGAAGGGATTTTGGGTTCATTTAAGTAACAGTTAACCATTGAAGTGATCTTATTTAATTTGTTAATTTGTATCGAATAAAATGTTTGTCTAACAAATCAACCGATCAAATTTCCCAAGACAGATCATAATAAAAAACATTTAAAAAACACTTCTAAAAATATGTTAAACTGATTACTAGAATAAATCATCGAAACTCTGTATTATTTGAAAAGTATAAAAAATAGTAAATTTACAAATATATTATTGTTTAGACGCAGCGATAGAATTTGTTACCTTTAGCAACATTAAACGTTATAATTACAATAATTCTTTCTCGATTTTAGCAACTAATAAAAGTGTGTATTTTCTAAGACACAGTATGATAACCTTTTGTAAAGATATCAAAACGAAAACACAAAATGAAAATAACACAGTTAGCTGCATTCACTACGCATTAACTATTGAATGAATACTTAAACGATAAAGAGTCCTTAGTGACAAAAATTTCCAACAATTGGAAACTGCTTTAACCATTTTGTCTTCAATATTAAAAGCCTCATGGCATCCAAACCCTGCATGGGCCCTTGTAATCAATGCATCAATATCTTCTTGAAAAATTGAACCTCGCTTCTTCCATTTAACGTAAATGAAATTCCTCATTATGACGACGAAATTTCGATCCAATAACCAGAAGCAAACGCTATTCTCTTAACGAGTAAATGAGCTTTCTGTGTTTTCCTCACAACACCAAGTGTTGAGAGCCCTGAATGGAAATTTCTACGAATATGCGGAAACATTGATTTTCCATGGTTGTGAAAATGAACAAACTGTTTAGATAGAGATTTTCAATACCCTGTTTAAAAGTCGCTTTCTTTCATCGGGGTTGCTAAATTGCTTTTAGGTTAAAGATGCTTGGTATCCTAAACCATAAAAAGCATCTTATCTGGGAAATTCAGCTATAAGTCTACTAAACTTCATAATAAACATTGCATTTTTGCTAAAAATGGGTGTGTTATAGTTTTTAAAAAATATATACGCAATTCATGTTTTAAATGTATTTATCTATATACAGCTATAACTCTATTAACACTTTTTTTAACATTGCATAGTTTCTGAGCATAGGGAGTGTTGCATTAAAAAAAATATGATTAAATGAAAGTGACCCTTTAACCCTACTAAATGTAACAACTCTAGTCAAGTTTTTCAAGCTTCCGCATTTTTTTATTTATTTTTGATCATAGTGTTGTATTAAAAAACTATAATCTGATTAATGTGATCTTTTTACCTAATAAACGTAAAATCTCAAATCAAGTTTCAAACTTCCACAGTTTTTTAATTGGTTCCAACCAAGTACACTCAAAAATTCAGCTCTGAAATGCCAGCTATACTTTTATTAATATATATTTTGAAAATAATGTATTGTTTCTAAGCACGAGGAGTGTGTTTAAAAAAATGAAAAAAAAAATCTCTGATTAAATTAAAATGATCATTTAACCCTGCTAAATGCAAATTACACTCAAATCGATTTTCAAGATTCCATATTTTTTTTTCTTCGTCATAGTGATGTATTAAAAAATCTGATTAAATGAAAGTGAGCTTTTTACCGACCAAATGTAAAAAAGTTGTCGAGTTTCAGTCTCATATGTTCAAACAAAGAACATTCAAAAAGAAAACATATGGCAATTAAGAATATTTTACCAACACAGTGTGAGTAAACACATTAGAATGTCGTCCGTTTTTCAGAAAATACTTTACATTACGCCATCAAGTAGATTGTTTTTTTTTTTCTCTTTGACTATTTTTATGGTTTCCGGATCTTAGTCTTGTTTTGAAAGACTGATAGAGTAACATATTGAAGGTTGGTAGCGAAAACACTATTTTCTAAAAGGTGTTGTGTATTTTTCAAAACTTTTGCTCTTACTTTCACTATCCTATATACATTTAAGTACTTCCTTTTCCATTCAAACCTACTTAAACGTACACCGATTTTGAGGAAACATGCAGTATGAATATTTTATTGCTGATATGCAATAGATAAGAGGGAAATAATTGTGTTTAATTGTTAGAAGTTCTTCTCTTATTTTCCCTAAAGACCAATATTTGAGCTCCTGAAGAAAATAATAATAATTTTGACATTTTGAAATCAAATATTAGTTTTTGCAATGACGAATTGCGTCAGGACACAATTCGGTGGTTTCTTGTTTTTAAAAACCGTATAGAATGAAATTTGAGAAAAAATTTGCACCGGTCATATTATGACTGAAAATTTTCTAAATCAGTTCATGCGAGGCACATCTATTAAAAAAAGTAGTAACCAGAGCGTAGTAATGAGAATATGGTTATTATTGTCAATTTGCTTCCATACACGTATCATAAAGCTTAAATTTACAGCGCATATTAATATATTACTAGCTTCTACGGCAGCTACATTAGCTTCCTACGGCATGTTGATGCATAACGTCCCCCCTTCCTAACTTTTACCTCATTCTGATGTTATATTATTTGATATAATTTAATATTCATTAGATTTCAAGACATACTACGCACGTGACCCGGCGTTGCACGGGCACTTCGTGCCTTGAAAATAGTAAGGAAAATTTCGACAAACTACTCTCCGCCAAGGCGGCTCACTAGGAAGTGCCTTCGCGCCTTTTTTTTCCAGCATCAAAAAAGCATTCGAATTACTGAGATGTTGCACGGGCACTTCGCGCCTTCAAAATAATGAGGAAAGTTTCAGTAAGTTCAGCTTGCTCAAAGGAAAGAAGCAGACATAGACTCTCAGTTTTTAATATAAGTAGATGGCTTTTCAACTAATTTATATTTCAGAAAACTACAAGTAGCTAGCGATAAAATTACTACGTACATGGCCCGTTAACGAGTTTCATATTTGATTTAGTTAAGCCTTCATTCATAATTCTCGTTGTCATTATTATTGCTGTTTCATAGTAACAATGGATTTCATATTTAATTATTTAGGAGAAATCGCTTCAAATTTGACTACTTATTAATTGATATCTTCGTTAATCAAAATCGTATAATTATATAAATTAAAACTAATGAAGCCTGAAAAATTACCAATCTATCGGTACCTGGTTCGACTTTCAGTTCATTGGCGTTCAGGAGAAAGAAGCGTGAAATAGATAGAATAAAAAATTGTTAGAAAGATACTCAGTTTTTAACATAAGTAGATTTTTATTTTTTATCATTACTAACAAGAAGTTCTGTCAAGAACTAAACGAGCCTACTTTCCCGTACATCGACATCGGCATTCTCGCATCTGATAATTATTCTCTTGATTATCTGAGACTGAAAATTATGTCAAACATACCTTTTTAGCACTTAGAGCTGATTTCGAAAAGCAAAATATACCCCTCTCATCAGATGAAATAGACACGTAAAAAGTAATTCACGAATAAATAAAGTTTTGTCACACCTTTTAAAGAGTGTAACTGTTACAGTTCTTCCGTAGAAAAAATCCTCCATCGTTTTCAAAAAAATAATAATAATAATAATAATAATAATAATAATAATAATAATAATAATAATAATAAATAAATAAATAAATAAATAAATAAAAGTACAAAGAGCATCAAAACACATTTTATCAAAGAGAAAAAAAAAAGAAAGAAAGAAAAAAACTCGTCCGTTAATAAAATGTCTCGAATTTCACTTTTAATCCGTTGCCAGTTATTAAATATAAATAAAGAATAAAATGTTCTCGTGAATGAAAAATTTTTGTTACAAAAAAAAATCGTCTGCAAAAAAAAAATAATAATAATAATAATAAATAAAATAAAACAAATAAACAAAAAATCGTCTGCACGTTCAGTCATTTTTTTTCTGAGCCTGCATTTCCGCCATGTTCGCGGAGTCGGAGTCGGAATCAGAGTCCTCACAGAAGGATTACTCAGAAAAGTACTTTACAAACATTATTTATCAAAACCATTTTCTTACAAAGTTAGTTTGAAGGAAATCCGACTTTAAGCTCAGGATCAACATTCAACTTAAATTCCCCGTAGACGCAAATGTTAATTTTTTTTCCTGAACGGTTCAATATTGAACGAAAAATGGTTCAAATCAAAAAGCGAAATATGGGAATGTATGGAAAGCCTCTCCGAGATCTTTCAAACAAAAAAAGTTTATTCCATTCGGACGGTTCATTCAAAAGTTATTAGGTGGGGAAAGGTTGCTTGAACGGTTCAATGTTGAACGAAAAAATGCTCAAATGGAAAATTTAAACACGGTAATGGAGTATCCTTGCTGAGATCCTTCGAACAAAAAAAAAAAAAAAAAAACATGTTTATTTAAATCGGACTGTTCACTCAAAAGTTATTAGGGGTGACAGCTTGATTGAGCGGTTCAATGTTGAACGAAAAATTGTTCAAATCAGAAATGTAGATACGGGAATGAAGTATCCTTGATAAGATATTTCGAACAAAAAAAAGTTTGTTCAAATCGGATTGTTTACTCAAAAGTTAGCATTGCTTGACAGGTTGTTTGAACGGTTCAAAGTTGAACCAAAAATTGTTCAAATGGAAAAATCAAATATGGGAATGAAATGTACTCGCCGAGATCTTTCGAACAAAAAAAAGTTTATTCCATTCGGACGGTTCACTCAAAAGTTATTAGGTGGGGAAAGATTGCTTGAACGGTTCAATGTTGAACCAAAAATGTTTAAATTGAAAATTTAAATACGGTAATAAAGTATCCTTGCCGAGATGCTTCGAACAAAAAAAAAGTTTGTTTAAATCGGACTGTTCATTCAAAAGTTATTAGGGGTGACAGCTTGTTTGAACGGTTCGAGCTTGATCGAAACATTGTTCAAATCGGAAATATAGATACGGGAATGAAGTATCCTTGAAAAGATCTTTCGAACAAAAAAAAGTTTGTTCAAATTGGACTGTTCATTCAAAAGTTAGCATCGCCGGACAGGTTGTATGAACGGTTCACAGTTGAACCAAAAATTGTTCAAATCGAAAAATCAAATATGGGAATGAGCTGTACTCGCTGAGATCTTTCCAACAAAAAAAAGTTTGTCCAAATCGGAATATTCATTCAAAAGTTATTAGGGGGGGACAGACAGACAGACCGACAGACCGACCGACCGACCGACTGACACACAAATTCCCCATCTCAATACCCTACTTTCAAATTTTTAATTTTTCGATATTCATTTTACCTTTTTATTTTTTAACTTGGCGATATTTTTTGGACTTGGCGATATTTTTTTAACTTGGCGATATTTTTTAGACTTGGCGATATTTTTTAGATGCATTAAACTACTTTTAATACTTTTTTCGTCTTTCTTTTATTTTTAACGGGAAAGTAGTCTAAAAAGGGGCAATAGAAATCAAGAAAGTTTGTATTTAGATGACGTTTTGTCAATTGATTTCATCTTTGTAGGTATTTTCCCTGAAAAAAGTTGATTTTTCGCAGTAAAAAAGCGTTTTTAAAAATTTTCAAACTTACGTGGGTTATTCCTTGAATGAATGTAAATCGAAGACAATTTAACATAATGACGAAATTAATACATTTTAATACATATTAAAAATGATAGACTTAATCTTGATCTCATGGTAATCTTCAAAAGGAGCTGGAACATCAATAACGGTCAAGTGAGGATAAATAGCAATTCGTCATTGCTCAATAAAAACGTAAATAAATAAATAAGTAAACAAATTAGGCATAAAAGAAGTCGTTCAACAAAAAATTTACTTTAATTTGTTCTCAAAGAAAAAGGAAAAGTAATTAAATAGATATCTCGATAGTCGTTGCACTAAATTAAAAAAAGCATTAATGTGTCTAGCCAACATGATTAGGTTTTATCTACACTGCTCAAAACAATTAAAGGATATTGTAAATTTCCTATAAAAAATGGGTTTAAACATTTTTAACATTTTTGTTTTTGCACAAAAGGAAAGAAGAGAGTAACAAATGTAAATTTTGCTCATTTCCAAACTTCATAGTATGCAAATTTCGAGTATGACGTCGAAAACAACTCTTTAGCAGCAGCGAATGAAATTTCACTCTCACTTTACTATAAGATAAGGCAGAAAAGAATGATCGACATTCTGTAAGAGCATTGTTCCGATGTGTTCTGTGTCTCAACGAAGACATTTGACGAATTTAGGAGCTTCTAGAGCTGTTGGAAGACCAGAGAGAGGCTAAACACAAGCCGAGGTAGAGGAAGCCATTGGAGTTTCTGAAAGTGTAGTTTCCAGGGTCTAAAACCGTTTTCTAGAGACTAAAAGTGCTGACCATAGATCAGGATCAGGACGTAGATCCGCTACAACGCACAATGAAGACCACTATTTAGCTTTATCGGCTCAGAGGCACCGAAATATGAAAGCCACTCAACTGCAACGACAATATTTCTCGGCTACTGGCACCCGTGTTTCGACACAAACTGTTCGAAATTGACTCTCCGTCGTTGGCATGTATGCCCGTCGACCAATGGTGTGTGACAGATTAAGTCACCGTTCACCAAGTCACCGTCGTGCCCGTAGAGAGTGGGCAACGGAGCACGTTAGTTGGGGAAGAAATGAGTTGTGCAATATCCTGTTATCTAATAAGTCGCATTTTTCCCTTCATCCTGATAATAGGCGGGTTTCCATCTGGAGAAAACGTGGCACAAGGAATAATCCTGCATTTGTGCCGAAAGTGTCAGAATTGGTAGTGGAGGTGTGATGGTATAAGCCGGCATTTCCATTGATGATCGAATCGACCTCCATGTCTTCCGAAATGGAACTTTGACTGGTCATTGATTTAGAGATGAGATCATCAGACTTATCGTCGTCCCTTACACTGCAGCAATTGGAGATGACTTCATTTTAATGGATGACAATTGCAGGCCACAACGTGCTAACTTGGTGAATGATTTTCTTTTTGAAGAAGGAATCGTAAGGTATGGAATGGCCAGCGTGTTCTCCGGATATGAACCCAAAAGAGCATGTTTGGAACATCTTAGAAAGACGAGTGGCTGAACACCTATCACTTCCAGAAACTCTCCAGGCTCTCGAAAGAGCTCTTTAGGAGGAGTGGGGCAGAATACCCCAGTCCCTCATTATTACCCTCATTCAGTCCATGGCTCAGAGGAGTTTAACACTGCTAGTTGTCCGAGGAAACTATACCCCCTACTAAAAGTGGTTTTCTTCAAAGGAAACCCCTTTTTTATTTGTTTTTCTCATTTTCAGAAAATGCATTTTTTTCCTTTTTTTCCCTTTTGTAGACAAAAGCTGAATAAAAAGCATTTTTTTTTCTGCCAAACTAATGTAATTTTTATCTTTTATAGCTTACTACGTGTAGTCGATAATGTATCAATCAACCAAAATGGTCTTTAAGTGCAAAATCATCCCAAAATCTCAATATACTTTAATTGTTTTGAGCAGTGTATCACAACAATAAACTATGAATAATTTAGTTTAAAAAAATAACATAAATTATGGATAATTTACGAAAATAATATAAAAACTATAAATGTAAACGAAAGTATTGAATTGCATATTAGATACATAGTTAACATGCAAATCAGTGAACATCAAAGATTTTAAAACGGATTACTTTAGTTACATTTAAAATATAGGTACTATGGTTAAAAAAAGAAGAAAGAAGACAAAGGTTAAAAATAATAACTCAATTCAAAGTTTTCAGAGCAAACAAATAAAATATTTTGGGTTTAGTCTATAGTAATATGTAAGATAATTTAAATCCAATGACAAACGCTAAAGCATACTGTTTTTTTCAACAGCAAAATCGGTGTAATATTTTAATCTTAACAGTTGTAATCACATTAGAAAATATTTTAGGGTGGGGAGAGGAACGCTTTCGTCACGTAAGTCAAGTAACCAATTATAAACGCTGAACAATTTCTGCGGAGCAAAACGTCAACACTTGTGTTAAAAAAAAAAGGAGTGCTCTGAGGTCTAGATTAAGTCACCAAATGGTATGAGTGATTGGTTTATTGCACTTGACGTGGTGTGTTCAACAACTACAGTATTTTTGACTCTGTATTTTTCAATAACTAAACTATACCAGCAGTAAATTTAATATTCGACAAAACATGTGAACAATATTTTACATTTAGTGCAAAAGATCATTTATACTATTTATATCACTATAAAACTACGAAAGCTACAGTGAGCGTTGAGCGATTATATTGCCTCAGTTCTTAGTACAGAGCTTGACTGCCGAAAGCTATCAGCCAAATTGACCTTAAGAACGGAAATTATTTAGCAAAATTTAATCATTTTAAATCGTTATATAACAGTATTTGACTTAATATTTCTGTGATAATCTGCATCTGTTGCAATATGTTTTTTTTTCATACTTATAAGCATAAATTTCAGCTGAAGTGATTAATAGCATATGCAATAAAAAAACAATTTTCTCAAAATATTTCAGCATTTTTTCATTAAAATGCTCGAATATGTTTAGATCTAGAAAACGGTAGGACATTTATTTGAAGAAAGCATTTTTTCTCCTTTAAAAAAAAAAAAGAGAGAGAGAGAGAGAGAGAGAGAGAAAGAGCATTGGAGGGAATTGTTATTTCGTTTAGTATGACCCCCCCCCCAACCCCCTCTCTTGTGTACCTGAAGTTTAGAACATCATTTTCCAAATGACTACGTTAAGCTAAAAATTATATTTTTTCTCAAGGTATAAATCATTGCTCCTTAAGAATGCATTTGACAATAAAAAATGTGACTTTTACTGTCTTTTTAATATTATGTATCAAAAAAAATAATAATAATAATAACAGAAGAAACTTCTTTAAATGAAATACGTCAAGTGTGGTTTTTCCTCGTTCTTCTTCTTTTTTTTTCTTTGTTTTGTTTTATTTACTGAATTGGCTTTAAAATGAGGATGATTTACTTATCAATTTCTTGAAAAAGATAATAAAGGGAAAATCATGCTTTTTTAACAGGGCAAATAAATGTTTTTAAGCTTTTTAAATATAAATAAAAAGCTAAAAACTATTTTTGAATGAAAACGATTAAAAGAAAAAAAAATTTCAGAACAGTGAAAAAAATACTTCCACTTTTTAAATAAAAGGAGATGAAGGTGAAAATTTGCAACTAAAAACGAATTGAAAAAGTTTGAAACGATAGCTTCTATTGCTTTTCTTTTCTTTTTTTTCTATTGATAAAGATAAAATAAAGTTTAAGATAGCGTTCAGATATTACCATTTTTTAAATATTAATGTTAGAAAAAGTACGCGTGTAGAAGTAATTTCCATTAAAACCAATAAATATAACGTAATTGAAATACCAAACAAAAATGACTTAAAAAAAGTAATTATGAGATGAACCGAGAGATAATCTTACCGTATTATATGTAAAAATAATGAGTATAGATGAGTAAGTTGTACAAAAAAACGACAAGAAAATATTAATACATGTAGTACAATGTTAAAACTACAGGTTGGCACAAGACAACTTTAAGGGTGAGACCTCACGTCTCTGCAGTCAGGAACAGTATACTTCATTTTTTAGATAGTTTAACATTGCGGTTCAACAAAAGGGTTTCACAAAACTAAATTTTTTGTATTTTTAGTTGCATTTTTAAATTTATGGTAGAGACATTTTTTTTTGTTCTGCATAGAGAATTGTTTGATGCTTTTAGTTTTTTATTGCATTTAATTTAACCCAAGCCGTTACAGCTTCACGGTGGGCTCAGTAAAAGCATATGGGAAAATAATTTTAAATAAAAACTTAAAATTATTGTATGCGTTTAAGAAATGAAAAAAGTTAAATGCACACACACATACACATAAAAAAAATTGTGCGTAAAGTGACAAAACATTAAAAATACATTAGCAGCGGGATGTGTCTGACTGATAGATTGAGCGAGAGATTTTTCTGAATCAGAACATTTTTAAAGGTTCTGACAAATAACTCTGAAGGTAGCTTGACATTAATTCCACAAATACTCTTTCTGTCAGAATTTATGAGTTTTTTTTTTTTTTTTTTTTTTTTGTTTTTTTTTTTTTTTTTTAAAGCTTGAAATTGGGAATTTTATATATACAGATATTCCAGCAACTCTACATAGTTATTTCAAAACGCACTACATTACTTGGGACCAATATATGTAGAAAATCCCTATGCAATGAGACGATTATGTGTTTGAGTGACAAATATAGCTGATGGGTTTTAAATTAAACAATTCTGTGTATTCGAGTCTTACTAAAAACAGAAGGAAATGAAAATAAGCTCATTTTTTAAAGAATTAACATGTAAGTTTTCTAAGAATATATAAATGCTTATAGTAATAGGAAAATAATAAATGAAATTTTCTATAAGTAAACATTATCATTCTTGAAAATAAAAATATATATAAAAAAAATCATCGATAAAACTAATAAGGATAATTTTACTTTTCTTAATATATACGCGTAATTTAAGTATTTACCTATGTATGTCTGCATCTCGCATAACTCAAAAACGGTAATCCGTAGAACTTTCTGGTTTAGCATGTAGGCTATGAGGGTGTCCAGTTATGCACCTCCCCTTGTGGTTGCATTCAAATGTTCCCAAGGGGGTCTTTTATCCCTTTTTATTTTAAATCTGTTAATTCCAATACAGAGAACGATGTCATGATTTGGCGACCACTAGGCGAAATATCAAAAAGCTTTTGGCGCCAATTGTTTGTCACCAACTTGACAATAAATTTGGTGATTTTTTTTTCGAATTTGGGTTCAATTTGGCGCTATTAGCAATTATGTTAAAATCGGAGATATTTCAAAGATAAATCATTGAAAAACATTTTTTTCATTGATTCTAGGGAGGAAATTAGTGGTGTAAATGTTCGATAGGTTCTTTTGCTCTTTCTAAGGCACTATTTTAACACTTAAATCATCTAACACGAAATTTAAGCGTAAAAAGAAGTAGTGTGGGGTCCATAACAAATTTATGTACATTATAAGTGCTTAATTATGTATGTAAATATTTAAACACTAAATTGTCACTTTCATGTTTGTAATACAGTAAGGGCCCTGCTCCACATTAACGTAAAGCAGAAAAATAAAGCAGAGACGTAAAATGGATTACATAGTGTTCCTATGAAAAGTACTTGGGTTTTCGGTTTCTGCCTTCGGTTTCGGTCGCGTTTTCTGCTGATGTGGAGCAGGGAACTTTGGAAAACAAAATCTTAGGGTAACAAAGAACCTGTATATATATAAAAGCATGTGTGTGAATAATATTTTTAATGTTTCTAGTTCGGATGCCAAATTCTCCAAAGGTTTGTGATTTATCTCTCAGACATTCTTGAAACATTTAGGGTGGTTCATAAAAATTCAGAGTTGTATGATTCAGAATTTCGTTCCTGTTATGTGAAACTATTATTTTGAAAGTAAGGGGAATTGGGGAAAAAAAGGAAGCAGCAGTGAATAAATCTATAAAACCCGTAAAAAGAGTTTCCCTAAATCCCTGAGAATAAGGATAAGAGAAGAATAATCGAAAAGAAAAACTGCTGCCCTTTTCAACGAATTTCTAAAGAGTGGGAATGCATATTTTGCAATCTTCGTGAAAGTCAATTTTTGATTTTAGCTCCTGGCCTCCATTTGGGAAGCATATATATGGGGAATTTTCGGTTTTATGATTTTTTCACAATTGGTTTTGCGAGTAGTTTATGCAAGTCTTCAAAAACCGTTGGGAATACTTCCGTCTAATAATAACGTTGGATATTTGAACGCGGGGGAAGGTTTTTCGCTTTGCACTGTAAAATTTGTTTATTCATAAAATTAGATTTAGTTCAAGCGTTTTCCCCTTCCAACGCTTGCTTCCTTTTATACTTTGCACATAAAGCAGTAGTTTTTAACTTCAGTTTAAAAGGGTTTGTGTAAATTCATAAATTATTCTGAATTTCGTTTTTCAGTGTAGAGTAGCAAAGCTGGTCAGAAAAAAGCATCGGAAAAGGCGTATTTTGCTTCATTTAAACCTTTAGTGTTCTCACTAGTTCAGTGTAATTTTTCATTTATAACGTTTGTTGAAACTGATTTGTTACAGAACAATACATGTAGTTAAATGTATCAAAACGAATCATACATATTTCAGTAGTAAAATGATATATCTGAAATGTATATAGCAACAATAATTTAGCGATAAAAATACGAAGAACCTTTGAGATAATACAACAAACAAAATGTACGTGGGTTTGTTTGGAGGGTTTTAAGTTTCAAAATTTGATGCCCAAATGCTTGCTTTTTGTTCATATCATGGGAAAAATTTGTTTTGTTCAGAGATAATTTTATGTTGCAGGTAAATATTGTACACTGCTCGACATTGAAAATGCAACACCAAGAAGGAGTGGTCAGAAATTCATGCAAATTTTACCGTAGACGCACGTCACTGAGTTATGCAAATGATATGAAATGCGCAGCTCTCCGACGCACGTGAAGTAAGATATAAGAGAATGAAGTTGAAAAGTGGGCTATGTTCATGTTGGTTTTTCTGCCAGACTAATTATCAGAGAAATTTGGTTTTTGTCTCGAAGGATACGTGTGACAGGAGGAAATGCCACGCCGTCCTCAACGAAGACACTTCCAGCATATAGACGACTTTACAAGGGGTATGGTGATCGGACTGAGAAGGGGAGGTTGGTCCATACGTCAAATTGCAGCTGATACCCACATGGATGCAAGCACTGTGCATCGGCTGTGTCGGAGATGGTTGGAAAGAGGAAATGTAGCCACATTGAGGGGTGCAGGTGCAGCCAGAGTGACGTCAGACCGCTTGGATCGACGGATTCACCGACAAGCTGTGGCGGACCCGCAAGTCACTTGTACGTCGATTCTGCAGCACGTGCAAGGTACCCTGGATGTTCCTGTGTCGACCAGAACCATTTCCCGTCGACTGGTTGCACGTGGCCTGCAATCACGGCGCCCGCTAAGAAGACTGCCATTGACCTCACAGCACAGACTCCAACGTTTGGAATGGTGCCGGACCAGAGCGACGTGGATGGCAGAATGGCAAACCGTAGTGTTCTCAGATGAATCCCGCTTCTGTTTGTCCAGCGATAGTCATCGCATACGTGTGTGGCGTCGACGTGGAGAAAGATCGAATCCGGCAGTAACTGTGGAACGCCCCACAGCGCGACAACGTGGCATAATGGCTTGGGGCGCTATTGCATACAATTCCGTATCACCTCTAGTTCGTATTCGGGGCACTATGACGGCCCAACGATATGTAGATAAAGTACTGCGGCCGGTGGCAATCCCCTACCTTCAGGGTCTGCCAAATGCAGTTTTTCAACAGGATAACGCCCGGCCTCACAGTGCTCGAATCAGCCAACATGCTCTACGAGGTGTACAGATGCTTTCCTGGCCACCATACTCTCCTGACTTGTCACCAATCGAACATGTGTGGGACGTGATTGGACGCCGTTTGCAGAACCTGTCACTGCCTCGTTCAGAGGACGAACTGTGGCAAATGGTTGAAAGGGAATGGAGTGCCATCCCTCAGGACACCATTCGCAGGCTTATTGACTCCATGCCTAGACGTGTTTCTGCGTGCATCGCTGTCCGCGGTGGTCCTACTGAGCCGACGCCGTCCTCGCTCTAAATTTTGCTTATTTATTTTGAAATAAATATCACTTATTGTTCCATGCTGTCTCTGTCTTCTTACCAAATTTCATCAATTTCTGACCACTCCTTCTTGGTGTTGCATTTTCAATGTCCAGCAGTGTATATGTGTTAAAACTCACTGTAATTAGTTTGAAGTTAAACATAAAATTGGACGAAAAATATTAGGAAACATTATGTAAATTAAAAAAATAATTAAAAAATGATTTTATCATGAAATCAATGTATTTCTTTTTCAGTATTATTTGTCTCTTAAAATGCTATCTTAAATTTATCTATTAACAGGTTATGTATATTGGCATTTATCAAAACAAAGCACATCTGCCTCCGTACTAAAATTGGGTCCATAAAAAGTATACTTCAGCAACATTAAAAGTAAAAAACTTAAGCGAAAAATACTATACAACGGACAATATAGTAATTCTGAAACTGACGTAGTTTCATTCGTTTTGCTTTCAGTGGGAACTCTTCAATGACCTAATTTTTGTTGTGTTTATGTTAGGTAAAATTATTTTTCACGTGCAGATAATTTTCTTACCTGAGAAAATGTAGTAGACATGTGATAGTTTGAACTTATTAGTTACAAGTTAAGCCTGAAATCGAACAGAATGCAAAGGTTAATGTATATGAAAAGATTAATTACAGAAACGCAAATATAGTCAATATTTTTTTATTTCATAGAAATAACCTACTAGTAAAGGTGCAAAAACTTTTTCTAATACCTTCAGTTCTATTGTAAAAAAATCAATGAATCACTTAAATATTATGGGGTAATTAGAGAAATCAATTGGGAGTGCAATTTCAAGATTTTTCAGAAAAATTAAGAAAATAATTGAAATACCGAAAACTTTACTACAACAAATAAACTGCTGTTTTTAAAGTATAATACGGAAAACAGAGGTTCCACTAGAATGCACAGTAATAAACTGTAAAATTATTAATTTTCAATTTATTACTGTTTGACAATTTTATAATTTATTACCATGAAATTACTTTTATTATACAGTAAAAACAACAGTATAATACTGGCAGCAGAGGTTCCAGTTTAAAACTGTAAAATGCACAGTAAAAATTTATGAAATGAACAATTTTACAGTTTATTACAGTAAAACTAGCAATTTTACAGTTTCTTACAGTAAAATTAGCAACTGTACAGTTTATTACAGTAAAACTAACAATTTTACAGTTTATTACAGTAAAACTAGGAATTTTAAAGTTTATTGCTGTAAAATTAGATATTTTTACAAGTATTACTATAAAATTCGCTGTATTATACTGTAAAAACAACATTTATTTTTTGCAGTGTTGAGGTTTGGCACAACGTTCTGTATTTTTCTGCCCAAAATGACGCTATAGAGCTTCATAATCAAAGAGAAAATTACACAATGTAAGCCAGCAAATCAGTTGTTAGTTGCAATTAAGATCCACGGCTAATTTTCATCCAGGCACTTTAATCAGCTCTTAAGCTTAAACACGAAGCCTTTAGCCAGCACTTCAAGCTACAGAAAACAATGCTTCTTGTTCATTAAAACGACACTTGGATTTAATGATAACACACTCAGTGCAGATTACTTGAATATCTAATAACTAATCATTTCGGTTAATCTCATTACTATATTGATACTTCTGCAAATTCCAGACACAATTTACCCTTCACAGGTAACCAAAATTTGTCTTCTATAACAGTGTAATATACTAACTGGGAATGCTTTCACATTAATAATGTCGTTACGTATATCCGTTTCACCTCCTGATAATTGTCAAATGTTGAATTCACAATTCCAGTTTTACTTAAAGGATTATGCCTGAAGAGGATTAAACGTGATTCTGATTTCGGCAGCTACATCATGTCTGAACTGGTGAAGCCGCCATTGCGATGCATTTTAGATGAAGGAAATAGTTTATAGCTATATAAAATGAGTTAGTTTGACATGCAGCTTTGATAAGTATGTTCCTACGCTGGAAATATTTATTTTAAAGAAGAATATTAACTAATGAGAATTGTTTGTAGATTTACATTTCGCACTAAGACGTGCTACTGTGGGCTGTTCACTGTTCAATACTCGAATAAATAAAATATCTACACCAGGGCTGTCCAACTGCTAAGAGCCCTCGGGCCAGAATTTCGGTCACTGATCACCTGGCGGGCCGCAGTTTGAAAAAGTTGAACAATAGCCTGTTATATTCAATTACAGTTAATAGTTGAACAATTAATTACAATTACAAACAACTTACTTACATTTTAATGTGAAAACTGAGGCCTATCAGCCTTCTTTACAAGGGCAGGAATGTCGACATCGATGTTAGTCGTTGCCAGCCGAAGAAGGTCTAACAGTGAACTGTCAGAGAGAGAGGTCCTGTGGTGATTTTTGATAGAGTTCATCACCGAAAAAGCACTTTCACATAAATATGTGCTCCCGAACATAGAAGTTATTTTCAGTCCGAGGTCACGTAGATTGGGGAACCGTTCAGTTGGAAAGCAACTTGAAGAACTCAAATCCCCTTTCGGTTCTTGTTTGAAAGAACGGGTCAGCCTGGAGATCGCAAAGTTCTAATTGCAGGTTTGCCGGTTGTTCCTCAATGTTTGCCGTGACTGGGTTACTGAACAGAGCCACTTCATTCTTGATACTCTCAAAATCTGAAAATCTGGTGTTGAATTCGTCAATAATTATCTGCAACTCAGGGCAAAACTCAGAAAAGTCCAGCACCTCCTCACATTCTGACGCCAAACGACTACAGCTGGCGAAGTGAGACAAGTTATTTTTTGCCAAAGTTGCATGGAAAATTTTCAGCTTGTTTCTAAACCCATTTACGTGTGCCATTAGATCAGACACCAGTTGACCTCTTCCTTGAAGTTTTAGGTTCAGATCGTTGAGGTGGCAAGTAATATCAGTTAGAAAAGCCAGGTGACGTGAAAAATCCATGCTTAAAAGTTCTTGTTCCAAGTTTTCTGACGGAGAAAACTGTTGAAGGAAAAGAGGGATTTCTGTTCTCAAATCGAAAAATCTCTTGAGGCAGTTTCCGGCACTGAGCCACCTAACTTGATTGTACATGAGCAGGTCTCCGTATTCTGCTTCAATTTCCTCCAAAAAGTTACGGAACTGCCGATGCATAAGAGCCTTGTTGCCGCCTCTGATCATGTTGATGACTTTCACAACTTTTTTGAGGGTTTCAGTTTGCTTCACCGATTTCCCGCATAAAGCATGCTGGTGAATGATGAAATGAAGTGCAGGGCATTTCATTCCTTTTTTTCTCAAACATCCAATCAATCCGATATTTGGTCCTACCATTGCCTTTGCACCATCTGTGACTATGGCGGAACACTTTTCAAAACCTCCGACACTGTTGACCGCTTTCAGCACTGCTTCAAATATGTCTGTACCCTTTGTTGTGGAGTGAAGAGAACACATGGTAAGGAGCTCCTCTCTGATCTCAAAGTCTTCTTTTGCAGTGCGAATGAAAGTCAAGAGTTGACTAACGTCCGACTGGTCTGTACTCTCGTCGATACACAAGGAGAAATAACAGCATTTTTCAATCTCACTGGACAATTTCTGTTGTATTTGATCACCCATTTCGGCAACTCTTCGCTGGACGGTCTGATGAGAAGCTGGAACCGAATCAAATTGCTTAACAATTTTGCTATCACCAAATGCTTTTGCCATTTCTACAGCACACTTTTTAACCAAGACGCTATCAGTGTAAGGTTTTTTCGCTTTAGCAAGCTCAAGTGAAACTGCATACGAAGCATGCAAAGCATTGTACTGGTCAGATTTTACTTGAGTAAACACACCAGTTTGTTTTTGCAGTTTTGACTTCAGTTCTGAAACCATAAGAGATCTTGCTTCTCCTTGATATTTACCGTGGCTCCCTTCGTGAAGACTCGTATAATGTCTTTTGACATTGTATTCCTTGCACACAGCCACAATTTGCATACAAATCATGCACTGGAGTTTGTCCTTTCTATTTGTAATAAAGTACTGGGTTTCCCAGCGGTCCTGGAACATACGATTCTCGCTCTCAATCTTTCGTTTTTTACTCATGATGGAAGATGAAATATATGCAGTCAACTACTAGAGCCAAATCAAGATCATCAATGGAAAAGAGAGGATTGTTGACGACAGCAAATTCTCAGCAAAAACCGCAGCGTCAGTGATCCCCTCCGCCCCCCTCTTTATTTTGAACCAATTACAGGCAGGTTTTACCTATCCCTGTCTCTCCCGCCTGGTATTACCAACGCGAGGCAATACTATTTCTAGGAATTTGTTTGAAGCGACACGTGCCTGGGTACTTGCAGGGTAGGACTGCTTGACCTTGACCTTTAGATGTCCCCCCTATACGTTTTCTCCCAATACAATGAAAGGAGTGAAAAGCGATCGAGAGAAAATTTCGGGAATCGCGGTTTGACCAAGAATGGTAGTCTCGATGCTTCCCGATACCATAAAATTTCGAAAAAAGAAATCTGCTGAATAAGAAGTTGGCGGGCCGCACGATATGTGTTGGCGGGCCGCATGCGGCCCGCGGGCCGCCAGTTGGACAGCTCTGATCTACACCAACGCATTGGCTGTCAACTTTACTTGAATGTAATCTAAGTCTATATTTTTAATAATAATTTTAATGATTTGATGAGTGTAATGTAAAATGCATTGCAATGATAAGCAAAAACGCCATTGCAATGCATATTAGACAAAGAAAGTAGTTTATAGCAATGTAAAATGGGTTAGTTTGACATGCATGTTCTTATAAGCATGTTCTTACGGTGGAAATACTTATTTCATAGAGGGATATTAACTAATGAGGCTTGTTTGTAGAGTTACACTTTCCACTAGATGTACAATTACGGGTGTTTTACACTCAAATATATAAAATATATATCCATGGTATCTGCTGTCTGCTTTTTGTGAATATAAACTAATTTTAATGCGGAAAAAGAGATTTGAATATGCATACTATGCAATAAGTAAGCTTTCCCTGACATTATACAATGTAAAAAATTCCAATTACTAGAATTACAAGTTTTTTTTCAAATAATAATTGGTATATTCAATGTATTTGTGATGTTATTTTCAACCAAAAATTAACTGAGTGTCGAGTTTTTTTTTTTTCCTCGATCGTTCGCTATATTTGACACGCATCCAAAATCATGCACTAATGCTCATGTTACAACTGCCACTAAAAAAAACTTCAAACAAAGATTGAAATATTGATTTTAAAACAAAAAAAAAGAATAAATTGATATTGATTTTACTAACAGGAACAGGTTTGGTAACAACAAGAGATTGCGTTACTTTGAGGTCAAGCAATAAGTCCTTAAAAAACGAGTGACTAAAATTGTGACATTTTTTCGGCTTAACTCTAAGTTAAAGCATCTTGTCAAAACTAATAAAGCATTACTTACCAATACTTATTCTTACGAACCCAAACTCTCGCCTAATGCAGTTTGCTTCTAAAAAGCATCCGTTGTTAGTCTCAGTAACTTAGAAATGCAATATTTTGTTTTTTTTTTACCAAAACTCATTCTTTATATGATTGTTTTTAAAAGATGTAATTCCTGTCAGAACTTTTAACTATTCGCTATCAACGAAACAAATTCCCTATATAAATGAGTCTAGAAATATTTTCTGCAGTTTCAATATTTTCCTTACAGAATTTACTACCATTTGATGGAAAACTATTCCATGTTAACAAGTAGTATCGATTGTAGATATTATGCATGAGCGTTATGCACATTAGTTTATGAATTTTAACTAACACCAATTATTTTTAAGGTATATATAACAGCATTTCTGAGTAAGAATTTATGGATCATTTATTTAGAAAACTAAAGTTTCTCTGCATAAATATATTTTATCGATGTAAAGCTTCTTTCAAACCCTGATGTATTTTTAATGTAGTTTTGATTAAGATGTTTCTTTACGTATTTTTTTCCAATTTTCTAAATTAATTAGGAAAAAAGGCATGAAATTTTATACATACCTGCAAATAATACAGCTAAAAAAGCACAGATATGTGTTCACTGCTGACACGTGTTTTTGCGTTACAAGGAACGTCTTTTTCAATGCACAAAATGGTGAGCTTGTCGATGTTATTACTTTTAGCTTTTTTTGAAGATCTTTGTCGTACAAGCTCACATTTTGTGCATTTAAAAATTAGCTTATCCGACAAGTATATCCCCCCAACCCGACAAAAGCCAAAAGTATTTCCTTCCATAAGCTCCCATTTTGTGCATCAAAAAAGGCGCTCCTTGTAACCGAAACACGTGTCTGCAGCGTTTCTGCGCTGTTGTGCTGTTTTCGTTATATGATTTGCTTTTATATTTTAAGTACATTTTTTTTCTATATTTACTTCAATATATACAAATACATGTACAAAGCTGTAATAGTTTGAACAAATACAGGAAAAATGTCTATTGGCAATAAGCATTTTAACAAGTTTTAAAACCTCAAGTGATACAAGGTTCATTATTATTACTTGCATTATACATTAGTTATATGGACTAGCAAAACCTGGTAAATGTCAATAGTCGGCGCTGAAAGTTGTCAGCATTCAAAAAGAGAAGACGTTGGTGAAAGATTACATATTTCAATGAACCACAGATGGATATTGGCATTCTACAATGTTCACACCTTCTCCCATCTTTCACCCCCCCCCCCCACCCTTTCTTTACATAAAAGTTTAAAAATATTCCTTCCTCCTAACGTCTGAACGATTTCACATCTGTACTCAATATACGTTGTAGCATCTACAGGTGCACAGTACAGAATCAGAAGTACTGCGGTTATCTAGTTTTTCAGTTCGTCAAGATTAGCAGGTAAGGGGATATTAAAGCAGCATAATTTACATAACGCACAGGAAGAAATATCATGGTTTTAACTCTGTTGACACAAAGAGCAAATCATAAACTACTAAATCATTTATCTTTTTATTGACATTTTCATTAACTGAGTAGTGTTGGTTCGGGTTAATAGGTCACCGGGGTAAGTTGGTTAATGATAATAACAATTCAAAAATAGGTAAAAATCATTCACACACCTGCAGTTTTAGACCGTAATCACACATAAATTTTGGCATTTTATTCCAACTCATCTTAATCATTTTTCAAACAACGTATATATTCACATTGGAATAATTTTCTACGAAAACTTAATTGCAAAACGCAGAATTGATAAATATAAAGATGACAATGGAAATCATCATTCACCGAAAAGTTCATATCTAGATCTTCTTCTAAACTTATTAGCATGAACGCTTCGAGCAGATAACCATAATTCTTGGAAGCATGACCTGCGTCCATAGGGAAAAATGAATACGATTTAAATTACAAAGCATTTATTTGGAAAGCGGCGAATTCTGCAGAGAAATTTGCTCGGACACAGCGGTTGGAAATGAACTGCGCGTACGAGATTATTAATCAGCGATTAATGATGCATACCGATTACTAAAACTTTAACTTGCTTTGCATAATAATAGCAAGGAAACTTCATTAGATGTGAAATTTGCCTGCGAATTGAATAAGATAGCATTTAAAGCAAATTTCCGAAATTTGGTAGGAATATTTAGTTTGAGGTCGATAGAACGTTATTTCTTGCCAAAAAGTTACAGCAAACGTACGCATTGGTACCAATGAAGTATTATTTTAATGAAAATGTCCCATTATTAATAGGTTTTAGTCATGTTCATGTGATATGGTGAATCCGGGAAAGTTGCCACTTCCAGAAAAGATTCCGCAACCTTGTAACTGACGGGGCAAGTGGATAAAGGTAATACGTGAAAACTTTTCAAATTTCTAGGAAAAGCTTTCAAAAAATATGTTGGGTTATTTTTTATTGATGGATTTTTCTCAACGGGTAAAACGGGGTTATATTTTTAGTTACCAACCACTTCTGCGACTAAGACGACATGATACTGATGGACTTATCATCCTTCATCCATGGTAAAAAGTCAGTTTCAAAAATTGTCACATATCACCTTTATCCACATGGCCCTTTAATTGTGCATGGATTGCAGTTAAATGTTCAGTATATGTGCAAAATGAGCTATTTTTTAACCCATATTTATCGTTAGCTTGGCTGTTTTAGTTAGGGATTGATGATTGATATATTGATATAATTAAATTTGACATTAAAATATGTTACAGTAAAACTATATTATTTATGTGCTTGTCATGAATACTGTATTAGATATATTCTTGACAGTAATTTCACTTCTAATAAAATTATTCATTAAAATTAATTTCATGTTATGTATCTCCTCTTATACATTTATATATTTATTTGTGTACAAAATCAATATGAACTAAAAGTTTTTATTCCTCCTGTACATGAGACTTCGCTGGTAGTTAAGAACTGCATATTTTTCCTCGAGACTTAATTGCATCAGGAAAAAAAACCATCTACATCTTCATCTACCATTATTGAACATTAAAGCATCCAAATAAATCCGCAAACGGGGATTGAGCTATCGATCTACACGAGGATATCTGAAAGCCTCTTAAATAAGGCATAATCCTATTATTTCTGAAACTAATGAGAAATTCTCCCATATGAGATGAAACAATAATCTGGACTATGAAAAAAGAAGAGAAAAGACGTCGTGTCTTGTTAATGAATAAACACATTAATGCAAATACCCATGGACAAAGCTGACTATACCCATGGTTCTTTATTTGATTATTTACGGGGAAAGTGAAGGAGCTATGAGAATGCAAAAAAGTAATTTTCTTCAAAGATTGCTTTAAGTTTGCCAGAAAATTGTCAGTAATTAGTACTATTAGTGGTGTTCCACTAATGTGTGACGAATAAAATGTGAACACTTAAAAAAAAGCACATCTTCTTTAAGAACATAGCATCTAACATGAATAAATTCACAAAATAAGTAATTGCCTTTAATTAAAATAATGCTTGATTCATCTAGTCTTCAAAATACTCATTTTTTAGCTTAACTTACTTGTATCACTTTAGTATTATTATTAAATATGTAGCTTATTCTATTCAGAAATAAAAGCCTGTAAAAATCGATTAATTTGGTAATGTAAGCTATTTTTTTTTAAACCAGACACTTACTAAACAATGAATTACCCCCTAAAGTTATGTCTAAGGCAGAACTACATGCAATGCACCACCTGCTCAGTTACACCATCCGTTGACTGTAGTTAGAACGAAATTACAGTCTTTGCACGGTGTAACTGAGATTTTTTTGCATCATACTTATATCATTATATTTTGTGAAATATAAAACATATTTTTGCTATAAGAAAAATTCAAAATAATCTTGTTAATAACCTTTCAAATATTCAGCGATGCGTACTAATGTTTAATGCAGTATTGATTTATTTATTGTTAAACAAAAAAGGGAGATTTAAAATTAGTGTGAACAGGGCAAAGTCAATGGGCCAAAGTGAAATAGTTTATTTCATTTTTTTATTTATTCCATTATTCAATTATTTACGCATTTATTCATTAATTAGTTTATTAATACATTTGTTCATTTATTTTTTCACGTATCTTTTATTTATTCACGATTCATTTATTTAAAAACTAACTAATTATTTCGCTTTATACTCAGTCATTTATTTAGTTTTACAAATTAACTCATTTATTTGTTTATTCATTAGCTTGAAGAAAAGGACTTTCAATAATCTTTGAATAAGAAAACGTTTTTAGTTACCACTTTGTCAAATATATTGGCAAAGCGATAATTTTCTGCTTTTATTTAAGGATACATAATTTACTGCATTAATTGTAAAAAATCAAAAATAACATTTTAATACAAATTATGTAAAAAAGTATTGGTATCACTTTGTGTACTTTTTTCAATTGTGTCGTATTTTCCAATTCCACTTAAACTTGTCTGTTTTGAAACGTACAAGTTACCCTTTTTATTATTTCTTATAATCTGTTTTACGTTACCACGTAAGTATTTCTTTATTTTTTAACAAAATTTTATGATATACACCAAAGTTTTTTGTGCTGTCTATTGACGAAAAATAGACCCATTGTCTATTTTTTATTGCACATTATCTCAGTGAATAGTGTCCGAAAACTTGCATGCACAGGAATCGTTGGATAGAGCGTTGCAATAGAAACGTTAAGATCGTTGGTTCGATCCTGCAACGGGTTTGTCACTTAGACTGACTTTTTTTTCACAATTTAATTCAACTCTTTCTCAGAAAAAGTAATCCAAACTCGGTGAAAGATTTTAATTGACAGTTGTACTCTTATATGACAACCGAAAAATAGGATGCTTATTATATTATGGTAATTTATTACGAATAGTCTTTCTCAAAGGTGATTTTTTTTTGTTTTTGTTTCTGTAATACTTCTGAAAACTACGAAAGTCAGGTATTATTTTATTTTGTTTTACATCAGTGAAAAATAAAAATTCACTGTATATTTGTTTTTTAAAAAAATAGATTAAAAAATGAAATTTTTGAACTACTGCTGTCAAGTGCGAATGCCTTCACGCGAGTCAGCTATTCTTAAATATCCCCCCCCCCTCCCCTTTACATTGAATAAACTTATACTGGAAATTAAAAAAAAGAACAATACATTTTTCCTGAGTGCAATCTAATGTTCCTTTCGTAACGACAGCTTTATTTGATTTAGCTCTAACAATCCATTCCTTTTTTTGTTGTTCTACTACTAATGCCACCACTTCGAGAACTACTAATGTCTACTAAGTATTAGATTGGTGGATCATTTGTAATTGCGGACTGAAAGATACGAGTGGTACCTCAGGTTACTAAACTGCAATTCGTGAATAATCCGTGGAAATTATTGCGCTTAACAGACTAATAAACTCCTGAACAAGGCGTTAAATTTCCGGTCATTTAGTTGCCATAGGCAACCAGTGTTAAGAGGTTGGCTTCTAGATTGCTAACTGCTATTACAAATCGACGCAACTCGCACTGTTTTTTTCTTTATTTATGGCTATGAGAGAATAATGAATTTTGCGTTTTTTTTCTGAAAATATATTTAGTTGATTTCTTAATGATTTGTCTAGCTTTTCAGATGACCATTTTCCATGCTAAACGTGAACAGTGACAAAATATAATATGCTGCATGTCTTCCCGAGTTCTCTGTTATTGATCTTGAATGTACCGCACATTCAAGTTTAACAACCCAGTCCAAGAAAGGGAACCTCTTGTCCGAAAAATGTTGATATTTCTATACTAAAAAAAATCTCTTTTCATACATGAGTAAATTTTAGCGATGCAAAGAAATCTTTTCCAAAACGTCTTTTCTCAGATAAATCATTTTCTGTGGGAGAAACATCCCGTGTACTCGTAAAATGTTTCATAAGATACTTATTCTTCTTTGCAGCGTCGTTTTCTTTCATGCATTCTTAAAGTAACCAGTTGCGGATAGAAGCGAACGCAGCAATCCATTTTTTATGGTCATCTTCAAAAAATATGGAGTAGTATTTCAGTTTCACTCTTTTTCTTCAAATGTTGATACAATTTTAATGCTATACTTTACTGTGGGAAGCTGAAGCATAATGTTTAGATTTTATGATTTTTGAATGAGTAAACTACATTGCTTTCTAAAAAAAGCTTTTAAAGAACTTCAGTTTTTTTTTTTTTTTTTTTTGTGAGAGCTTTTATAAATAAAATAAAGCAACTCTAGAAAGTTCTCATTGATTGAAATGGAATGGAATTTGCAGCATACTTCCGGCTATACTTCAGCATACTTCCTTATTATGGTTTTATTTTTTCAATAAGGCGTTAAAATGTCGCTTTTGTTTGTTGAAACAACTAATAGACATACTTACAACTTTCTTAAGCGTAAATAATTTGTTGTTACTCTTCATGGGGCATATGATACATGTGCAACAGTTTTAGCAAATTATTTCAAAAGGTTTTAGCTAGGTATTAGATCATAAACTTTTGGAGAGTTTATTGGGCACGCTTATAATAATTAATGTTTATCCGCTATCTTTGTAGAAGGAGGTATGCATTTAGTATCTATCATATACCAAGAAAATGTGGATCTTTCTTTTGATTCATGCGTAATATCCATTCAAACTTTTTACTCATTCGTGTTTTTTTTCGCTAGGATATTTAAAGGTTAACAGAGTGTAATATTAAAGTTAAAGTTTCGTTAAACTGCTGCAGTCAACCTTTTAATCATTATTTTTGAAATAATGATCTTAAATAGCTAACTACATTCATTGGGCTAAATTAGAAACTGAAATTGTTATCTTTCCGAATTACATCTAAGTTTTGCCATTTAGCTCAAGTAATAAGTATTCTTGCTTTTCTGTAAATCTCAACTTAAATATTCATAAAAATGCCTAATTATGGATTGTTAGTAAGGTATATAACTTATGTTCATTAATAACAATTTCATACGTAATGACAGAATAGCACTGAGATAAGTATTTAAATAAATATGCAGCCCAATTATAATGTTCAAACCCCCAACTGCATCATTAGTAGACAAATTTGTCTCGCAAAGAAATCCATTACTTTGCATGTAAATTAGATGTCCATTAATAGTAGTGGTTTATACAGTAATGTTCAAATAATTAATTAGACATACAAACATTAGTAATTACTTTTTCTGTCATTATTCATTATTAATTACTAGTTTTAGAATATACATAATATTCTTTTAGGCATTTAGAGCCTTCATTTTGCTATTTAAAAATAGAAAGTCTCGCACTTGTTCAGCAAAATTGTTATACTTAAAAATGTGTTATGTGTATATGTTACGGTTAAAATAAGAATTATGGGTATACCTAGCTTTAACCGGTTAACGTGGGCTTTAACTCACTAGGAATAGTAGCCATCAAAGAATTTTCATTAAAAAATGAAAAGAAAAGAAAATCAAGAAAGTAATACTTTGTGCGATGACGAGCAGCTGAAACGAAATATAATTTTGGCTGATTGGTTCTGATCAAATGAACTTGTAAAATATTTGTACTAGATGGATATCACTTGTGGGTTAACGATAAATATTTAAGAAGTATATAAAGAAATTTCAAGGTAAATATTCCAAAGTAATCGTAAAGTAATATCGTGATATTGACTGTAATTAGTGTCTTTTTTTTCAATTAAATCATCTAAATTTGAAATACATAAATATTAACTGCATTATTTTTTTTATTAAAATCTTATTTTAATCAACTTTATTTGCTGTCTTATGTTTAAGGTGTAAGAAACTTCTAAATCCCATATTTTTTAGTATGATTGTTAACTTATCATAAGTAAAAATTTAAACTATTTGATGGATATATCCAACCATGATGCATGAACAAGAACATAGAAGTAGTAAACGTCTCAAAGTGAATGGTTGTATTAGTGAAAAAAATCAAGATGAACTTAGCTTCTGATATTAAATATTTATAATTGAGTCACAAATTAAAAACAACTGTCACTGAAACTAAAATTTTTACTAAAGATTACAGCTAATTGGATTATGTATTTTTCTATCCAACTCAATAGCATTCCGCTTAGAACGATTAAGTTTACCTCACACGAGTATCTTACTTTCTCCTACGATATATCTTATATTTCTATTCCTCACGACTTTTTACTTTTGCAGACTCAAGTGACTATCACAAGCATCATTTTAAAAGAATGGTTCTTATATTTCTTTATTTGTTCAGAT
This sequence comes from Uloborus plumipes, assembly GCA_038373865.1. Taxonomy (NCBI): domain Eukaryota; kingdom Metazoa; phylum Arthropoda; class Arachnida; order Araneae; family Uloboridae; genus Uloborus; species Uloborus plumipes. The sequence continues at coordinate 48,607 of JAXGGA010006743.1, forward strand.
ATCTAGACGTCCCCTTGTCTTCCAGATATGGATAAGAAACAAAAATTATAGTCCCGCAGGTACTGAAAACTTCCACTAAGATTATTTTCAGTCGTAAATGATTCGCACTGAGGAAGATGAATCACATGAAAAGGTGAAATAGACAGAAGTCATTACTTGCTCCGTGATCTCACTAAATCTTGTACCTTAGAGAATACTGATATTCGGAGCTTAAGCAGTAACTCAAACGTTTCTTATTCATCAAAAAAATAAAGAAAAACATTACTGAAATAAATTTGCATGTGTGAAAAAGACTTTCGGCGTTGTTCGGTAAAGGAAAACATATTTTTCTTTTTAAGAGTGAGTTTCTAAAAATAATGACATTGCTTTAATTTATTTAATTGAAAAAGTGTTATTCTGAATAGCGTCGATTATAGTTTTCAAATTTTAAAATGTAATAGGCAAAGCATCTGAAAATAAATGAATCACGCTATATTGATCTAAAATATTCTACATATAAAAGCTTGTTTATCAGTAGAAATAATTCACAAATCCACACAGAGACTGTAAAAGTATTTAATGAGATACATAGTAGCAACACTCTCTATCGATACAATGTGTCGACTAAAATTAAATACTCAGAGGTTTTTAACCTATGTAATCAGCTTCTGTAAGTGATGAGCTACCCAACATTTCAAAAAATGTTACCGATTTTAGTACTTTTAAATAATTTCATCAATACTAGTTAAGGATTCCGGGCTGTTGTGCCGTGGTCTGAATGGCTTTAATCCATACGTTTCGATCGCAACTGCGGCGATCATCTTCAGTGGGTGTCGTTGATTAATTTGGCGACTGATGCGAAATTTCGAACTGGTGCAAGATTTTAAATTGAAAACGCAGCGCCCTCTACCTTCCGGCTCGAGATTGACGGATGACTGGATGCCAAAGCTTGTTAACTTTTACTTCTTCCTCCTTCTTGTTAAAATTATTTGGGTGTTTAAAAATTTCAATGGCCTCTCTATTCAATTTGGGGAAATAATTTGAAGTCCGTGAAATTATGTTGGCCTCTTTGAATTTTATATCATGGATTCCATTACTGAAAGTGTGCTCCGCGATCGCCGACTTTTCAGTCTGACCAAGCCGGCAATTTCTCTGATGCTCTTTGATTCTTGTATTAACGCTCCGTTTTGTCGTCCCGATATAAACTAATCCACAGGAACAGGGGATCTTATAAACTCCTGCGCCGGACAACGGATCTCTAGCATCTTTCACTGAACTTTAAACACCCAAATAATTTTAACAAGAAGGAGGAAGAAGTAAAAGTTAACAAGCTTTGGCATCCAGTCATCTGTCAATCTCGAGCCGGAAGGTAGAGGGCGCTGCGTTTTCAATTTAAAATCTTGCAGCAGTTCGAAATTTCGCATCAGTCGCCAAATTAATCAACGACACCCACTGAAGATGACCGCCGCAGTTGCGATCGAAACGTATGGATTAAAGCCATTCAGACCACGGCACAACAGCCCGGAATCCTTAACTAGTATTTACTCCGGCCGTGAAAGCCTTCATTCTTACAATTTCATCAATGATATGAAACAGATTGCAGAACACTGTATTTCCGGATTTCAAAGCTTAAGAGCCATTATTTTGAAATTCAGACAAGGTGTGGCAGTGACTATTTTTGATTTTCCTCATTTTTTTATATGTCAAAGTATTTCATGAGAAATGAACATTCTGAAGTTTGTAGCCCCCCAAAAAAATTTTGTTCGCTCGGTAAAAATTCCCAAAGTTTGATGTTATGCAGCGCTTTTTTGGTAAAAAGGCTGAAAGACGCATTTAGTTCGCTGTAGTTTTTTACAGAAAAACCACCCCATGGTTATGTTTACATTTATTGATTGTACAGTGTGTAGTTATGCGTACCCCATAGTTATTTGGGTTGGAGTGTGTTGCTTTCTTTAGTTAATTGGGTCGAAAAGTATGGTTTTTAGACCATTTTCGCTCGACTTTGAACTGCGTTATTTCCCCCCTAAATGCAACCAACCGAATTGTTTTTAACATATACTGAAAATTCATGTCATGAAGAGAATATGTGGTAGGAAAATTGTTTAATATCTCATATTTCAAAGCTAGTATTATGTGCATTCAATAATAGTCTCAGGATTTCAAGTTTTTTGAGTTACTTGCAATTAAAAAACTAAAAATTGTAAAAATTTAGACAAAATGTTTTGTTTTCTGTCTTTTTCTCTTTTCCTATACAAATTTAAATACAACATTACTAGGGTAAGGGCCATGCTCCACATCAGCGTAAAACGCGACCGAAACTGAAGGCAGAAACCGAAAATCCGGGTACTTTCCATAGGAACACCATTGAATCCATTTTACGCTTCTGCCTATTTTTTTCTGCTTTACGTCGATGTGGAGCATGGCCCTAAGTGCTCCAGTATAGTCGGCCAGTCTCCAGTAGTCGGCCACGATGACATAAAACTCCTCATAAATAGTACATGTTTAATTCAAAATCAGATATGACGCATTCACAAATTCATGTACCTATCCTGAATCATCTACCAGTGGCAGTTAAGTTTTGGGTACTTTTTTTGAATTAGTAATGAGTCATTTGATTTTGAATGGTGTGCCCGTTATCCAAGATTGCGATTCTGCTTATTTTTCAGCTAAGATGATTCTGTGGCCGACTACTGGAGCATTTACTAGTGTTGACAACAGCTTGGATTTTAACATATATTTTTTTTAATTTCTGAAACAAGTAGTTGATTCACTATCTAAAAGGTTCATTCTAAAATTTTACCTTGTTTTTGTTGCTGTATTGATAGCTGAAAGTTCTAGGTTTGCCAAGATCCACAAAAAAATCTCTTAAATTGCCGACTACTGGAGCACTTACCCTATATACTTAAAGTTTCAGGAGATCTGACCTACTTAATGGACACATTTTATTATGAGAAAAAAGCATTAAAATGAGCTACAAAAAAGAAATTATTTTCTTGAAAAGGAGACGAAACCCCACGCAACTTTCGTTTTGATGCCATTATACACATCTGCAGGTTCCATAACTCATAAAAGTTTTTTTTTTCTAGGGTTGCTGTTTTGAGTTAAATGCGATCAAAAAACACCTAATTGTGAAAATTTGATAAATATCTAAGTCTTTTTCTCTTCAAAGCAATGATATATTAAACAATTTTCGTACCACATATTCTCTCCATAGTGTAAATTTTCAGTATATGTTAAAAAAATTTCGGGGGGTTGATTTTAGGGGGAAATAACGCAGTTCAAAGTCGAGCGAAAATAGACTAAAAACCATACTTTGCGACCCCTTAACTAAAGAAAGCAACACACTCCAATGCAAATAACTATGAGGTCCTCATAACTACACTACAATCAATAAATGTAAACATAACTATGGGGTGGCGTTTCTGTAAAAAACTACAGCGCACTGAAATGCGTCTTTCAGCCGTTTTACCAAAAAAGCGCTGCATAGCATCAAACTTTGGGAATTTTTACCAAATGAACAAATATTTTTGGGGGGCTACAAACTTCAGAATGTTCATTTCTCGTGACCTACTTTGACACATAAAAAGATGAGGAAAATTAAAAATGGTTACTGCCAAAATTTTCCTTTCTTGTTCGATTTTCAAAATAATGGCGCTTAAGAGTTGTCAATTCACTCTATGACCCTGATAGTGCCCCCTGCGTAGAAGTAGCAATCGAAGATAATAACTCATTATTTGAATATCAGAGAAAAGATGCGTGGGCATTTCAAATCACAGTACTATTTTATCTACGTCAAACGAGCAGATCCATTTTGTATCCGCAGTGATTAGAGTAGCATATCATAAAAGTTTTAAAACAGAAGCATAATCATAAAAAATATACAAGAAATACAAAATAATAAATTTCATAAGTTAAAAGCAAAATTACCCCCCTCCCCCCCTTCTGTCACGCACTTCATGCAGAGACACTCGTTTTTCCACACAACCTTTATAATATAATACATTCTAAGAGACAGATTCCTGTGAAAAGGTGTAAAACATTCCTAGCACCACGAAGTAAAATGTTTAGTGAAAGATTTTAGCTGGGAACAGACAAATTGGAATTAACAATTTTTTGTTCAATCGTATTTTTGTATTTGAATCCGAAAATTTTTATTAAAAAAAAAACACGTTTATCCTTTTTAAAATCCTATTTCGAAAAACAGTCCATTATTTTCTTCTTTGGACCAGCAAGATATTCTTTACAGCATTTTACAGGATATTTTTTGCAGTTGTTATTTCTACGCTCAATGCCATCATTAATTACAGGTCCCCACGTATGGCTACCGGAAGCACTGAGTACCCATTGTAGTCGCGACTACGTTGCGACATACGCGAACTACGTTGGGATTTGATTCAAATAACTGTCACCACACGAGTGCTTCATACTTATTAGAGTTCGTTTTTCACATAAAATATACCACAGTAAAGTAATTATTTCAAGATATGGCAATGTGCAACTGAAGCAAATTGCAACTTGAAAGTAGAATTGATGTTTAAAATCAATTTTGGTAGTTTTTTAATTCTGAATTCTTTTTCCTGTTTTTTCACCTTGATTTAAAATTAAAATTGGACAGACATATTTTTTAAACACTGGATAAGTGTTTCTTGGCTTAACAGAGAACGAGCCATTGTTGTCAAGTGGCTTTAAAAAATATACTTTCATAGAAAAAAAAACTATTCGTCTGAAAAAAGCACGTCGTTTTGGAATACAAAAACATATCTAAAAAACTGTTGAAAGTAAAATCATGCTGTTTCAAAGATGAAAAGAATTTATAGAAAGTATCAAAGTTTTTCTCTTTACGTACTGTTGATCCAGTTGGCTCTAGAAAAAACACATATATTTTGCAAGAAACGCTCTGAATACTTGCTCAGTTTATAGCTTAGGCACGTAGCTTCTTCTTTCTTTTTTTTCAAATATAAAGCTTGAAGGAAACCAAAACCTAGTGTGCAACAGAAAAGGAAAATTTAAAGTTAATGCAAAAAAAAAAAACAATAAATAAGAAAAAGCTTACTGCATTTGCATAGAGAGTGCATTTGAAGACTTTTTAGGCTACATTCACAACAATATTTTAATGTAAGTACATTCTCTGGGAGGAACACATTTTTCTTAGATTTCCTATAAAATCACCATACAATCCTAAACTGTAATATGAAAGCAGCTACATGCAAAAAGTACTGATAACATAGTACAATCATTTCAATTGGGGCAGCAACTTATAGTCAGTGTATTCAAAAATATATTATATATTATATAAATTATTATATCTTAATATATAAAAATTACGTGTCCCTGTGTTTGTGGCCAATGGACTCCTCAATTACTGAACCTATTGTAACCAAATTTTGCACGCAGTTTCAGTTTGGTCCAACTTAAATGATAGGATAGTTTTTATCTCAATTTAGGACCGCAATGTATTTTTAATTGCAAATTATGTATTTAGCTACCAGCTTTTCTGTGTTCTTGGCTAAACATTTTTACTAAGCCTTTTTACTAAACCTTTTTTGACACCTCCATGGCTGAGCGACATAAAGCACACGTTCTGACAGCTTCCGGAGCGCAGTAAACAGGTAATATCTTAATATATAAAAATTACGTGTCCCTGTTTTTGTGGCCAATGGACTCCTCAACTACTGAGCAGATTTTAACCAAATTTTACACGCAGTTTCAGTTTGGTCCAACTTAAATGATAGGATAGTTTTTATCTCAATTTAGGACCGCAATATATTTTTTATTGCAAATTATGTATTTAGCTACCAGCTTTTCTGTGTTCTTGGCTAAGCCTTTTTACTAAGCCTTTTTTGACACCTCCATGGCTGAGCGACATAAAGCACACGTTCTGGCAGCTTCTGGTTATCAAAAAAATCACCGGGAACATTATTGAGGCAATCATTTTGACTGGCAAGTTTAAAGATGAAGTAGTTCTGTTGCCACGTATCCCAATGACACCGTCAGAATCTTCAATACCCTTCAAAAGTCTAGTTTCCCATTCGTTTAGCCTTCGCCATGTCCATTAATAAGTCCCAAGGACAAACAATGTCAATTTGCGGTTTAGATTTAGAAAATCCATACTTTTCCCATGGGCAACTATAGGTCGCTTTCTCCCGTGTGGGAAAACCGTCCAATCTATTTTTGTTTACAAAAGACAGATTAACAAAGAATATTGCGCACCGATTAGTGTTGAGTTAAACTGAAATGAAAAATGCTTATAATTCAAAAAATAACAAATAATATTGGTTAATTATCTACCATACCTACATTATTAAAAAATAAAATGTTATATTAAAAAAAATGTTACAATAGCAATTAGCAAATTTTTAATTAACTCAATTGTTACAAGCCTGAATATAATATTTCTAAGTAATAAAATGCTACATTTTTTGTTGATTTTTTTTTCTAGCAAACTTAGGAAATTTTTGTTCGATTGTTTTCATATTTTGACCTCAAATTCATATTTATATAAAGTTGATCTCTATAATGGTAATAAAATTTTTCGTTTCTATTGAAACATTATAGTTTAACCCATACCTTAGCCACAGCAACGCGTGGCCGGGTCAGCTAGTATATTATATATTTATACTAGCTGACCCGGCCACGCGTTGCTGTGGCTAAGGTATGGGTTAAACTATAATGTTTCAATAGAAACGAAAAATTTTATTACCATTTTAGAGATCAACTTTATATAAATATGAATTTGAGGTCAAAATATGAAAACAATCGAACAAAAATTTCCTAAGTTTGCTAGAAATAAAAAATCAACAAAAAATGTAGCATTTTATTACTTAGAAATATTATATTCAGGCTTGTAACAATTGAGTTAATTAAAAATTTGCTAATTGCTATTGTAACATTTTATTTTTTAATATAACATTTTATTTTTTAATAATGTAGGTATGGTAGATAATTAACCAATATTATTTGTTATTTTTTGAATTATAAGCATTTTTCATTTCAGTTTAACTCAACACTAATCGGTGCGCAATATTCTTTGTTAATCTGTCTTTTGTAAACAAAAATAGATTGGACGGTTTTCCCACACGGGAGCAAGCGACCTATAGTTGCCCATGGGAAAAGCATGGATTTTCTAAATCTAAACCGCAAATTGACATTGTTTGTCCTTGGGACTTATTAATGGACATGGCGAAGGCTAAACGAATGGGAAACTGTAGACTTTTGAAGGGTATTGAAGATTCTGACGGTGTCATTGGGATACGTGGCAACAGAACTACTTCATCTTTAAACTTGCCAGTCAAAATGATTGCCTCAATAATGTTCCCGGTGATTTTTTTGATAACTAAACGCGTACCATTGCATAATCTCGGTGGATTTAAATTATGTAGAAGAACTATGGGTAAACCCATTTTTAGCCGCCGATTATGTGGTGGCATTCCGGGTATGTTTAAAGAATTTTAGTCAAGAATACAGAAAAGCTGGTAGCTAAATAGATAATTTGCAATAAAAAATATATTGCGGTCCTAAATTGAGATAAAAACTATCCTATCATTTAAGTTGGACCAAACTGAAACTGCGTGCAAAATTTGGTTAAAATCGGTTCAGTAGCTGAGGAGTCCATTGGCCACAAACACAGGGACACGTAATTTTTATATATTAAGATAAGAAAGATTATTACTTGTTTACTGCGCTCCAGAAGCTGCCAGAACGTGTGCTTTATGTCGCTCAGCCATGGAGGTGTCAAAAAAGGCTTAGTAAAAAGGCTTAGCCAAGAACACAGAAAAGCTGGTAGCTAAATACATAATTTGCAATTAAAAATACATTGCGGTCCTAAATTGAGATATAATCCTATCATTTAAGTTGGACCAAACTGAAACTGCGTGCAAAATTTGGTTACAATCGGTTCAGTAGTTGAGGAGTCCATTGGCCACAAACACAGGGACACGTAATTTTTATATATTAAGATATTACCTGTTTACTGCGCTCCGGAAGCTGTCAGAACGTGTGCTTTATGTCGCTCAGCCATGGAGGTGTCAAAAAAGGCTTAGTAAAAAGGTTTAGCCAAGAACACAGAAAAGCTGGTAGCTAAATACATAATTTGCAATTAAAAATACATTGCGGTCCTAAATTGAGATAAAAACTATCCTATCATTTAAGTTGGACCAAACTGAAACTGCGTGCAAAATTTGGTTACAATCGGTTCAGTAATTGAGGAGTCCATTGGCCACAAACACAGGGACACGTAATTTTTATATATTAAGATGTATAATATATAATTTATATCATATATAAAAAATTTCATATGATAAAATGTTTCTTTACACTAACAATAAACAAATACCAAAAAATAATAATGGGAATCTTAATATAAGAAAGTTATAGCATTCTAAAAAATCTCAAATATCTTTCATCGCCTTTTTCTCGAAACTATCATTTTTGACTTAGGCCCTTTTAGAACCAAGCCACAGATATATAAGCGACAAATTTAGGTTTTTTTCTACTCACTAATTTAAAGATTGCTAAATTAACCAATTTCTGGATTTTTAAAGAACTAAGAAAATGCACCATCCCAGAGAATCCTCGAGTATAGTTTGTAGGCCACTGTAAAAATTTACGTTGCAGAAAAAATCTTATAAGACATAAAATCAGTCGGGGTAAGAAGCCCCAACTAAGCGAAAACATTTATAAAAACAATGTGCTAAGCAAAAATAAAAATAATGCTTAAAACTCTTCTTAACCCCTTCCAGGCTCATTTTATTTCGGGATTACGGATCAAAAAATGTCATTTTTTTTATGCCTATTTTCACACAAACATATCTTTTTAAACATAATAGCATCATTCGCATGCAACATTTCCTAAAAATAAATGTAAAAATATCTATTTAAATAAATGAGTATTTACCTGCAAAGTTGACTTTCTGTATGGCAGAAATCATTATACTTTGGATTCGGCGCCTACTCTTACCTTAAATCTACAGCTCAAAACACTGTATCGTTATGTTATCTAGTAGCAACAATAGCAAATAAAAGCATCCGAAACCATAAAAGGGACATGTGAAATAATTCTTGAAAGACTGGTTGTGCAGTGTTAATTTTCACCGTGCCAGAGCTACACTCGGGATGAGCCAGAATGGAACATTTCGCTTGCCCGAGTCCATCTCGGGATAAGCCGGGAAGGGGTTAATGTAGTTCTAACTGTGGTGTTAATTAATCAGCACTAAAAATACGAAATAAATTATTTGTAATTTAAACGAAATTGACTTTCAGGCGAATTACTATAACAGCCAAGTAACTCGTCTCACTTTACCAGGGTATATGCCCGACTTAACTTTATATAAAACGTATTACTAGTTTGTATTGGAGAACGTATTACTAGTTAGTTAAATTGATGTAACTCATTGTATAATACAATAACAAGAAGTTCAGTCAAGGACTAAACGAGCCTACTTTCCCGTACATCGACATCGGCATCATAGCATCTGATCATTATTCTCTTGATTATCTGAGACTGAAAATTATGTCAAACATACCTTTTTAGCACTTAAAGCTGATTTATAAAAGCAAAATATACCCCTCTCATCAGATGAAATAGACACGTAAAGAGTAAATAAACGAATAAATAAAGTTTTGTCGCACCTTTTACAGAATGTAACTGCTACAGTTCTTCCGTAGAAAAAATCCTCAATCGTTTAAAAAATAAATAAATAAATAAAAGTACAAAGAGCATCAAAACACATTTTATCAAACAAAGAAAGAAAAAGAAAAAGAAAACTCGTCCGTTAATAAAATGTCTCAAATTTCACTTTTAATCCGTTGCCAGTTGTTAAATATAAATAAAGAATAAAATGCCCTCGTGGATGAAATTTTTTTTTTACAAAAAAAAATCGTCTGCCAGAAAAAAAAATAAATAAAATAAAACAAATGAATATATAAACATAAAATCGTCTGCACAGTCAGTCTTTTTTTTTTCTGAGCCTGCATTTCCGCCATGTTTGCGGAGTCGGAGTCGGAATCAGAGTCCTCACAGAAGATTATTCTGAAAAGTACTTTACAAACATTATTTATCAAAACCATTTTCTTACAAAGTTAGTTTGAAGGAAATCCGACTTTAAGTTCAGGATCAACATTCAACTTAAATTCCACGCAGGCGGTTTTCTGAACGGTTCAATATTGAACGAAAAATGGTTCAAATCAAAAAGCGAAGTATGGGAATGATCCGCTCCGAGATCTTTCAAACAAACAAAAAAAAAAAAAAAATTCCATTCGGACTCTTCACTCAAAAGTTATTAGGATTGACAGCTTGCTTGAACGGTTCAATGTTGAACGAAAAACTGTTCAAATCGGAAATGTAAAGACGGAATGAAGTATCCTTGATAAGATCGTTCGAACAAAAAAAGTTTGTTCAAATCGGACTTTTCACTCAAAAGTTAGCATCGCGGGACAGGTTGTTTGAACGGTCCAAAAATTGTTCAAATCGAAAAATCAAATATTGGAATGAGCTGTACTCGCCGAGAACTTTCCAGCAAAAAAAAGTTTGTCAAAATCGGAATGTTCATTCAAAAGTTATTAGAGGGGGGGGGGCAGACAGACCGAGCGACACACAAATTCCCCATCTCAATACCCTACTTTCAAATTTTTAATTTTTCGATATTCATTTTTCCTTTTTAGCCTACTTTCCCGTTAAAAATAAAAGAAAGACGAAAAAAGTATTAAAAGTAGCTTAATGCATCGAAAAAATATCGCCAAGTCCAAAAAATATCGCCAAGTTAAAAAAAAATATCGCCAAGTCCAAAAAATATCGCCAAGTTAAAAAAATAAAGAGGTAAAATGAATATCGAAAAATTAAAAATTTGAAAGTAGGGTATTGAGATGGGGAATTTGTGTGTCGGTCGGTCTGTCTGTCTGTCCCCCCCTAATAACTTTTGAATGAACATTCCGATTTGGACAAACTTTTTTTTGTTGGAAAGATCTCGGCGAGTACAGCTCATTCCCATATTTGATTTTTTGATTTGAACAATTTTTGGTTCAACTTTGAGCCGTTCAAATAACCGGTCCCGCGATACTAACTTTTTAATGAACAGTCCGATTTGAACAAACTTTTTTTTGTTGGAAAGAACTTTTCAAGGATACTTCATTCCCGTATTTACATTTCCGATTTGAACAATTTTTCATTCAACATTGAACCGCTCAAGCAAGCTGTCACCCCTAATAACTTTTGAGTAAACAGTCCGAAAAAAATGACTGACTGTGCAGACGATTTTTTGTTTATTTATTCATTTGTTTTATTGAATTTATTATTATTATTATTATTATTTTTGGCAGACGATTTTTTTTTGTAACAAAAATGTTTCATTCACTAGGGCATTTTATTCTTAATTTATATTTAACAACTGGCAACGGATTAAAAGTGAAATTCGAGACATTTTATCAACGGACGAGTTTTTTTTTCTTTTTTTTTCTTTTTTTTTTCTTTCTTTGATAAAATGTGTTTTGATGTACTTTGTACTTTTAATTTTTTTTTTGAAAACAATTGAGGAATTTTTCTACGGAAGAATTGTAACAGTTACATTCTTTAAAAGGTGCGACGAAACTTTATTTATTCATTTATTTACTTTTTATGTGTCTATTTCATCTGATGAGAGAGGTATATTTTGCTTTTAAAGGTATGTTTGACATAATTTTTAGTCTTAGATAATCAAGAGAATAATGATCAGATGCTAGAATGCCGATGTCGATGTACGGGAAAGTAGGCTCGTTTAGTTCTTGACAGAACTTCTTGTTATTTCTTCTTGGCTTTTTTTTCGAACTTAGCGATATTTTTTTTAACTTGGCGATATTTTTTTGACTTGGCAATATTTTTTAGATGCATTAAGCCACTTTTAATACTTTTTTCGTTTTTCTTTTATTTTTAACGGGAAAGTAGGCTAAAAATTAAAATTAACTTTAAGTTCAAAAAAATGGGACTCTGCATCATTTTGTCTAATGTTTACAGTTTTTATTGCACACTTTCTATATTTTTAGCTTCTAATGCTGATTTCCAAACAAACTATAACCTACCTCAACTACAACAAGAACAAGTTTGTTCAAATGCAACTATTTATTGAACTGTTCAAAATTGATCGACAATTGTTTAAATCGAGAAGTCAAGTTGAATTCACCGTGATGCCTTAAACAAAAAAGTTTGTTGAAATAGAATTGTTTAATCAGAAGTATTTAGGGAGGTTGGACTGGTTGTCTGAACAGCTCAAATTTTAACGAAAAATTGTTGAAATCGAAAATCAAACAAGAAAACGAGGCTATCTCGCCTTAATATTTAACAACAAAAAATAAGTTCAAATCGGATTACTTGTTTTAAAAGTTATTAAAGGGGGGAGGTAGCACGTGCTTGAATAGTTTAAAACTGAACGATTTTTTTTTCTAATCCAAAAGTTAAATGGAGGTATGAGTTGTCATTGCCAACATCTTTTGGAAAAAAAAATAAGTTAGCTAAAAATAAGTTTCTGCTGATACTGCCTCTTACCTTACTCCGGCAACTTTGTTAATTAAGCATAAACACATAGTACTAATTCTTGGACTGCGCATACTTTATGCCCAGAGTTGACAAATGTGTTTAGAAAAATGTATCCTTTGAAAGAAATTTTATCTATGACATGTATTGGGAAATAATAAGTTTACTCGATTATCTTCTGTAAACAAAACATGCCTAATTGATAACTAAATAGAAGTTGAGTCCCTTCTGATTTTAGTACAAAACAAAAGTTCAATTCCAATTCATGATAAATGTTATTAATGGGAAAAAAATAGGGAAACAGGAAAGAACTGATGAGAAATCAATGTCTACAGAAGGAAAAGATGGAAGAGGAGAGAAAAGGATTGACAGCTCTTCAACTGAAAAGAACAGCAAGTTTCAAGAGGAAACTAAGGAACTAGAAATGTGTTATTAATCATTAATAAATGTTTGATATTTCGACGTTCTGATTTTTTGTTTTTGTTGTTGTTTTTAAAACTTTTGGCAACCGGCCACGCTTGATTGAGTTTTTAACAGTATCAAAATTGCAAAATACAAATACAAGCAAATCTTAATATTGGATAGTAATTTTTAAACATTTAATTTTGTTTTATTCATCTCCTTATGATTTCTTCATTTTGTTCCATGATCATCTTCTGAAACATACATAATATATTAACTAAAACATATTTAAACTTGTACTTAGTGTACACTTTAAGCACTACTTAGTTGGAGAGTCATTTTTCTGTCTTTCTACTTCTTATTTTCTATATAATATTATTAAAAGCAAGAAATTCAATTCAAGAAATCCCTTTTACAGAATACAGAAAATTCTGAGTGATTCAATTTTCCTATGTTGAAAATAATCTCCTTTTATGCATCAGTGAATCTAAGCATTGCGCAGAAACCTTTTAGAAAAATATTTTTCCAGTTTTTTCCCTTGGATACATCTTTTTGCGGTTGAAACATCTCATGCACTCGTAAAATGTTTTATAAGATTTTTACTTTCTTTACAGCGCCATTTCCTTTCATGCATACTTAAAGTAACCAGCTGCAGATGGAAACGAATGTTGCTACTTATTTTTTATAGCCATCGACAAGGATATGAAACAGTACTTCTTTTCTACCGGTTAACTTTAGATGGGCACATGACTTTGATGCTGCACTTAAATATTTTAAGCGTCAGTAAATAATTGGAACGTTGCGCAAATTTGCAACAAAATACTGAATAATAGGAAATACTCAAATTTTTTTCAGACCTCGTTTTTTTCTGTACTTTGCTTGTGTGAGGGCATAATATGAAGACGAATAACAGACAGTAATCATGACAGGAAAACAACTTTAATTTCAAAAATTTAGAAATGCCATTTTAAAAAGCTGTTTTATCCTGCAGTATGCTTGCTTCAATAAAAATGATATTCCTAAAATTAAAAATTACAAGACACGGTAAAAGGAAGTTTTAAAAAGAAGAAAATGTTCCTCTTGGTGTTTTTTACTTGAAAGATGAAGTAATTACAATTTGTTAAATACGGAATTAAATTCAATTTAAGGTACATTTACGCTTAAAAAGTGAAATGGTGTAAAACAATGTATTAAGGCGCAACTTAGGGGGAATTGCAAAATTGCTCGATTTTCTTTTATTGTACTTCTTTTGATTTTCGATGTAATTGCAATAAAATATACATTAATCAATTAAATGATGAATAAAAATTTAAGAAAACTATGAGAATGACATTGCAAATTAACTTTTTTTCCTTTTTAGATAACTGACACATTTAATCCACAATAACTTTATAATACAGTCAAGCCCACTTCTTCGAATACCGGTAATAGAATGTCCCACTTAATATAATTCATTTTCAATATACGAAATCATTGTAAAGCATTATTTTGACTCCAGATAATGAAATATCTCGCTTATTGAAGCATTTCTTGTGGCAAAAGAGCTATTTTATTAAGCAGCCTCGACTAATTATTTGTTATTTTTTTCAGTTTTGCAAAAAATACTTATAGTGCTGTTCTAAAAAAATGCCTAACGCTTCACAATTTGTAAAAAACGAAAAATGTGGGTCCAAAATAGCAGTTGATACATAATTTCTGCGTGTGTGTGTGTGTGTGGTTTGTCCTAGGGCAAAAAATTGAATGCTGATGAAAATTTATAAATTAGGTCGTTTCCTGGAAACCTCTGGTAAAATCATTCTCAATGCTTCTGGTGGTAAATGGTTTTCGGAAAAGAAGACGAATCACATGAAATGTTAAAACGGGCAGAAGTCATTACTTGGTCTATGAACCGAATAATCCCTTTTCCATGGAGGATACTTTTCATTTTGAGCAGAACGAGCGCTGGCAAAATTTTCCTTCAAATGATGTTCAGGTGTATTTATTTACTTTTTCCCGAAGCAGTGGGTTTAGGGCTTCTATCTTTATGGCTTTGCTATTTTTGTTAGAGCATGCATAAGTAATATACAAGAAATGAAAGATTTTATTTTTTTTTTTTGCAAAGTACTTTCTGTTATGGTTCCCTACTGTATAAATTGATTGTAGTAAATTGTAAAACGAAAAACGGCCAAAAAGAAAAGGTTGAGATACAATCTGTCATGAGAAGGTAGAAAACGTAATCATTGTTAATTTTTTGTCCTCTACAGTACGTCAAGTAAGTTGGAGAAGATTGCTTATTTGACTTGCTCATTTGAGATTGTTTTTTATTAGAACATTAGTATATCAAATAAACATATATTATTTAATAATATTTTCAGGTTTCCGTTGAAAAAAAAATGCGAATAAAACGTCAAATTCCACAATAATTCCTATTATTAGTAAATACTTTATCCAAAATACGTTTCCAAAAATATTTAAAACCTCACTATGTCTCATGCTGTCTTTTACTTTCCTACGGCAGTAATATTTAGTAATATTTTAGTCAATTACGGAGCTTCTACGTATGATAGATTTGTGCAAAAATTATAGTATGCAAAACAGTAAATATGATTTTTTCATTCATTCATTTATTTATTTTTATTTTATTTTATTTTTCCTTCAGTTTTTTCTTCTAATTGTTAGCCATCAATATTATTTCAAAAAACAATATTTTTTGCACACCTTGCAGTAAAGTTAGTTCTAATATTGTCTAAAATATCCACCAGTTACAAAATATAAGTTTGATATTATATTTTAGGAATAATTTAGAATAAGATATTGATCGTTAATTTTTAATGGTATCGGTTATACCACCGGGTATATTGTCCTATTTTGCTCACTCCTCATAAGAGCAGGCCGATTTAATAAGGATCTGCCTAGAAGGTTTGCTGACTGTACTCATAGCTTTTTCATGAAGTACGTAGTTAAGACAAGTACCGTAAGGTAAGTGTAAAAATAGTGGATACTACAACATACGAATATATCACTGCAAAAAATAAAGATAACAGCATTTTTCCCTAGGCCTAGGCGGCCACATCGCTCCCTCACCCCATTAAATATAAATGAGGTTAGTTGTTTTATTTTCAAGGTGCTCACTTATCTAGGAAAAAAATCTTATTGCCTTTATGTTTCGAAGATATTGTCCTCTGCCGCCCACCTTATCCAGTGGTCAGAGAAGTCTAACCGAGATGTACGGGTCCCGGGTTCAAACCCGTGTCGGGCATCGATATAATTTCTCTCGATGTAATTAACTCCATCGATGTAATTAACTCTTGTCCTTGTCCTTTTTTCGCGTTAATGTGTTACGGTGTAGTGAATGGACTCCGACTATATGGAGTAAATGTCATACTTTAAATTATTCACAATATAATCAAAGTTCTCTATCCCATTCTCGTCTTCTACCTGTACAACTGCTTATATAATCTTCTGTGTAACTCATATAATTATATGTTTCAATTATTTTAGGTCTTTGTGTCATTATATGTTGTAAATGTTTTATGCTTCATGTTACCATTCGTTGTAATCGTCTTAAGTTTTTGTGAAAATAAGATATTGTAATTGTTATAATTGTTAAATAAAAAGCCTCGAAGATGCCGTATCAGGTTAAGTCACAAAAATGACAGGTACTGTGGCCCCTCGAGGAGTGAAGTGAAGTGAAGGTGTAGTGAATGGTGTTCTATCCTCTAAACGGATCCCTACCTCATGTGGGTTTAATGGAAGTAGGACTTTACATCCGATTACGGTACTGCTGGAAAAGAAAAGTATCGCACATCATATTGCCTGCCTAATGTCTGATTTTTCTTTGTAAAACCTTCTGCGTATTTACGCGTGCGTCAGGCCTTCTTTGATCGTACCAAAATAGGGGTGATAGGTAAGATAACAATAAATGAAAGAACAATAAGAAGCGTTTTGAGCCGTACGAAATAACGTAGAACGATGCTAATTTCAAATACCTAGCTTAGTTGAATGTGTCAAAAGGATAGTAAATGCAAGTTTTAACTTGAAAACTTCGGAAAGTTCCCATTCACAACCCATCACCTCTTTGAAAAATGGAATGGTTCCCGAGTGCTGGGCGCGGTTTTCACGGACGGACAGTAACTGCCACAGACAACAACAACAACCCTATTCACTCTGCTGTAGCATCCATTATAGGTGAACTTACCTTACTGCACTTTATGTTTTTAAAAAAATAAGAAATCATCCTAATCTAGATTTACTTTAAAAGTTTTTTAAACTTAATTTCTGTTATGTAAGGCATGGACCTGATATAAACTGAAAAAATAGAATGTACAAATTTCTCAGCTCTTAAACAACCAGAAACAAAATTACTAAAGTGTATAGTAGTTTAATTGCTTTTTTATGTCTTTTCAAATTGCGATGCCACAATTTTAGATAGAAAACAAATCAGATAAACATGCTTGCCTTGTTTAAAAGAAAAAGTAAAAAAATCCTCTGTAATTATGTGCTTTAAATGCCTTTTTTTTCTTGCTAGAAACACAAAACAGAAAGAAAAAAACGTTCGTTTGTCTTACGAAAACCCTCCTTTTGCAAGACTCGTAATTAAAAGAAAGAAAAACATTTTGAAATGGAGAGCTTATGTTTTCTGTTCTGTATATTTGCTAATTTTGATTTCTTTCTCTTATTTTTTAAGTATAAATTATACGGAGAATGTAAAAGAAGTATTCAACAAATACAAATTGTTACAAGTACAGGATGCATTAAAAACGGGCAAGAAATTGGTCTTAATTCACTACTTAAAATAGTTTTTTTTCTCCTGATTTGCAACGAGAAAAAATACTTAATCGACTTTGGAATTTCCCTTACTTCTTAGTAATGAGAAAAAGAAATTTAGTTAGATTCTTTCCTAAGCCGTTTTGTTTTAAAATAAAGCTTTCATCGCAAAATTGTTTTTATTGGATAGAAACCATTAAAAAAAAAG
The DNA here is from genome assembly GCA_038373865.1 of Uloborus plumipes. Lineage (NCBI taxonomy): Eukaryota > Metazoa > Arthropoda > Arachnida > Araneae > Uloboridae > Uloborus > Uloborus plumipes. The sequence goes on from JAXGGA010006743.1 coordinate 66,441, forward strand.
AAGAAAACATCAAATATGTAAAAATGTTGAATAGAAAGGAAATCTAAGAAATGTAGAAGGCATAAGCATTTAATGATTAACAAAACAAAAATCACTATGCTTTTGCAATTAGGGATCTTTATTATTTTTACTTCTCGCGCTAAGAAGAAAAAAAATATTTTGCTTCTAAAAAATATTTTATCTATCATCCACACGGGGAAGGTAAAAAATGATTGTTTTGAATATCCACATATTCCCAGATACTTCTGCACTTGCCAACAGTCCTAAAAAATTACTCAACATTCATTTGAGAGAATTTTTTCCCCAAGTATAACACTGCTGCTGAACTACATAACAAAACAAGCGAAATGACTTTCAAAACGTTATGGAATTGGAGTTTTAAAGAAGACATGGTTTATCTAACCTAATAATATATAAAGCTGTAGAATTTGTTTGTTTGTTTGTTTGCTTGAACGCGCTAATCTCAGGAACTACTGATTCAATTTGAAAAATACTTTTTCTGTTGAATAGTTCATTTATTCAGGAAGGCTTTAGGCTATAGGAAGTCATTGTTATAAAAAAAATAATAATGTAAAAAATAATAAACTCTTCGAAAAGAATTAGTTTCCTCTCTTCTCGAGAGATGGCGCTCCAAAAGAGTTTTGCTAAGCTTTTGCAACAGTGGAGGCGCCCTCTACATTCAATAGTTGACAATCAAGCAGTTGCTATTGCCTTTTAATGTGGATTAGTTTCCACTCTTCTCGAGAGATGTCGTTCGTTAAAATTATTTTTTAGCAACTGTGTAGAGAGCGCTGGTTGAAAATTGCTCTAGCCTCGAGAGTCTTGCCTCTTGCCACATGGCTCAGATCACGAAATGGTTTTTGTGTTTCTTGTTGATATTCAGGTATATAATTTGTTTTGTAGGATTTTTCTATTAACTTCTGCCTTCCTTATTTCTACATTGTTAGTATGTGTTCTTCATTTGTGGTTGTTCTTTGTGACTTTATTATTGTAGTGTACCTCAGGTACTTAACTAAGCACATAATTTAAAACCATAGTATATTTATATAAGGTATTGTTTTCTTATTCTTTTGTCTTTTTTTTATGTAATAGGTAGGTAAGTAGATTTCAAATGAGTCAAACCTTCTTTTT